>PVJN01024606.1:6956-31019 GCA_004026805.1 Lasiurus borealis
CCCCCAGAAAGTAAGCTGTGTTTCCACAAGCGCTCTGAAGACAAGTCCCATCGGGGCAGGGTGACAGCTGCAATCGCCGTCAGTATGCCAGCCTCCAAGCCAGGGCAAGGCGTTCCCCTGAGCGTCCCGAGAGCAGCAAGCATGCCCTTCTGTGCCTCTTGAATCCCGCAGGTCCCACCTAGTAGCTGAGTGTCCTGCACATAGCAGATTCCATCAGGGCCAGAGACCGGAAAGGATGCCTTTTTTTTCCTTCTTAAATATATATTTATTGATTTTTTACAGAGAGGAAGGGAGAGGGATAGACAAGTAGAGACATTGATGAGAGAGAGAGACATCAATCAGCCGCCTCGTGCACACCTCCTACTGGGGATGTGCCTGCAACCAACATACATGCCCTTGACCGGAATCGAATCTGGGACCCTTCAGCCCGCAGGCCTATGCTCTGTCCACTGAGCCAAACCGGTTTTGGCCGGAAAAGATGCCTTTGCCGCGTGTTACGCTGTTAAGCTGTGCTTAATTTGTCCCTGATGTAGTATGATATTGTGTAATTCTTTAAGTGATGTGAGTCTTAAGACCCACAGTCTGTTAAAATGCTCACCGTAAGGATTATGGTTGTTTAGATAGAGCAGATGATGCTGTCACCCCTCAGGGCAGCAGTGAGCGTGAGATGGGGAGCGGGGCCAGCTTGCGGTTTCACATCACTCTCGTGGTGCGACGTTCCCCTGCTCCGCGTGCACTTTCCTCCTGTCAGGTAGCCTCTCACTGCACACTGACTGCTAATTTGGGGCTTGAGCCAAGAAACGCCGGCGAACTGGGGCCCGTCTTTGAACCCCTAGGAATCTCATATAAGTGGGATCACTCAGTATTTGTCTTCTGCTGACTGGCTTACTTGTTACTTAGTGTTATGCCTTCCAGGTTCACCCGGGCTGTGGCAGGTGGCAGAACTTCCTTCCTTTTTAATTAAGGCTGCACAGCGCTCCATTGTACTCCCGTACCCACCTTCCGCGTACCCACTCATCTGTTGATGAGCACTCGCGTTGCTTCCACCTTTTGGCTATTGTGAGCAGTGCTCCTGGGAACACAGATGTACAAGTTGTGCCTTGCTTTTTAACAAAGATGACAGCATCCGAGGGGGTGGGATGTGGGTTCCAAGATTAGATTACAAAGACTGGCATCTGTTTTTGCGCTCTCTCTCTCTCTCTCTCTCTCTCTTTCTCTTTCTCTCCCTCTCTCTCATATGTGGAAGGAGCTGCCGTGTTCTAACCAGGATAGGCCCTGGCCAGTAGCCAGCAAAGAGCTGAAGCCTCCCAATAGCCACGCGCTGACCTTGGAAGTGGCTCCTCCTCTGGGGAAACCTCCAGCTGTCCAAGGCCCAGCAGACACCTTGACCTTGGCCAGTAGACACCTTGACCTTGGCCTCCTAAGAGGCCTGGAGCCAGAGCTAAGCTGCTCCTGGGTTTCTGACCCAGAGAAACTGGGAGGTGGAAAATGTTTGGCTTGGTCCAGCCTCTGAGTTTGGGGTTGACTGCTTAGGCATTGGTGATAGATCGCTAATACACTGACCACTCTCACCCGGGCCCAGCTGACTGTCCTAGCCCCAGAGCTGTAGAGACGCAGGTGATGGTGAGACGTCACCTCTGGGAGGGGATCAGGTTGGGTCTTACAGGGACCACCAGGGCTGAGCACTGACCAACTGTCCAGCACCAGGCCCAGCATTTTACTACAGTGGTACCTCGAGGTACGAGTGCCCTAACATACGAGATTTTTGAGATACGAGCCATCAAGCGAACGATTTTTGCTTTGAAATACGAGCAACATTTGAGACAGGAGTAATTGCACGGATCGGCCGGCTGCACACGGACCCACCAGTTTACCGCGACTCGAGCGTCTCATAGTTTCCCACACTTCAAGGTTACAGAACGAATTAAACTCGTATCTTGAGGTACCACTGTAGTATCATCCCTTCAGTCCTCACAGAATCCCCGTGAGAGGGGCTCTCACAGAAAATGAGCACATTTCTAGGTGAAGAACCGAGGAACAGAGAGGTGTCCACGGCTGTGCTGTGTCCACAGCAAGCACGGGAACGTGGCTCCCCAGTGTGCAAAGCAGTGCTCCCCATGGTCCCCCACAGCCCCCATCGCCCCGATACTGCTGTCTGGTCATCACGGCATGGAGCCCGGAACACCAGGCCCAGCTCTTGGTCCCAGGAGCCCGTCAGGGCGGTGGGTTAGAAGGCTGGCATGCGGTCCCACTCTTTGTACTCATGTCGTCCTCCCAGGAGGAAGGACCAATGCCGCCTGCCAGGGAAGAGCGCAGGGCGTTTGTTCACCCTCCTGCAGAGGCCCGGGGCCCGGGAAGGGACCGCGTGTTTTGGTGCGGGTTGCGGGGCCTTTATCTCGCCTGCTGTTTTCTGGTGATAACGCTGCGGGAGCCTGTGGAAAGCTGGCTGTGGGGCTTGGCATCGCACCAAATGCCAACAGCGCCAGCGTGTGCTGTTTCTTCTGCAGAGAGAGAGAGAGAGAGAGAGAGAGAGAGAGAGAGAGAGAGATCCAGAATGAGAGACAGCTCCTTGCACTTGGAGAAAGGATGCGTGCCTCCCCAGGGGTGGACAGCAAGAACCTGGGAGGAGCCGGGAGGAGCTGGGCGATCAGCAGTAGCCAGTGGATGGGGGCCCGGAAGCCACAGTAAGGATTTCGGACTTGGTCCTCCAGGCAGTGAGAAGTCACCACGAGACACGTGGAGGTGACAGCCACGGGTGGATAGGGCCATGGCTTCAGGGAGTATCTGAGGCTTGGATCGCCAAGATTTGGTGACAAACTAGGTGAGGGTTGTCAGGGGTTGGAATAGCCACGGCAGTGTGCGTGGCACAGGGATGCTGATCCGGGGACCGAAAGGCTGCCCTCCGACTGGCCGGCTGTGCGTGCTTCCTGCCCTGTGCCCGGCTCCCCCAGGCGAGGTGGGGAGAGTGAAGGAAAGTGAAGGAGGGGTGCTTTAGGAAGACACCTTTGCTTCCTGTCGAAAGATCAACCCAGTCACAGCCCAGGCTCATTTCTAGAGAAATTGTGGTGAGCAGTCAGATGGGAAAAGTGCTAGTTTTTAGTTTTTCAGGTAGGAGTGGGAAACATGATTGATAGATAGATAGATAGATAGATAGATGGTTGATTGATTTGAAAGTAGGTGCATTTAGGAAGCGTTTTTCTGCAAGGGCAAGTTGGATATTTATAACCTCACTCATGGGCCAGACAAAATTATCAACTTAAAAATGAGCCTACTAGCCGAAACCGGTTTGGATCAGTGGATAGAGCGTCGGCCTGTGGACTGAAAGGTCCCAGGTTGGATTCCGGTGAAGGGCATGTGCCTTGGTTGCAGGCATATCCCCAGTAGGGGGTGTGCAGGAGGCAGCTGATCGATGTCTCTCTCTCATCGATGTTTCTGAATCTTTATTCCTCTCCCTTCGTCTCTATAAAAAATCAATAAAATATACTTAAATAAATAAATAAATAAATAAACTCACCCCTGATGCCTTGGTAGGGCCAGACCAAATGATTCTTCGGCCTTCGGTGGCCCTCAAACCAGATGTTCCCCATCCCAGCTTCGGGTGATCCCACCAAAAACGTCACAGCCTAGAATTGGTTGGGCAGTCGGGCTTTATCCCGACACTCCTGGCCGCCATGTGATGCCAAGAGGGGCCCCGGGAAGAAATGATCACCCCGAAAGCACTGGTTTGGCTTTCCTTGGACGGAGACTGCTGGGGGAATGGGGAGCCTTTTTCCACTTTTAACTCCAGAGTGCGAAGGCCCAGCTGAGCTGGGAAAGGCCGGGATGCTGACATTGTGAGAAGACGCGGGAGGAGGTTGGGGGGTCGATGGCTGTCTTCCGGCCCCTGTGGGGTGTCTCCTCAACCACTGAGTGTTTGCCTCACCGGACCGTCCTTACCATCAGCCACTGCGACAGGAAGTGGAGAGATTCTAACGTGCCCCTTACCCAAAGAAAGGCAGGATTCTCCCGAGGACAGCCACTGCTTCCTGATCTCGGAGCCACCGTGCTAATCTCGAGCTCTTTCTTTCGTCTGCCCTATTCCTTGTGCCCGTCGCCCCCTCTGCCCTCTCTTATCTACCCCTCCCTCCTCTGGGCATGGGGTAGAGTGTGCCTTCTCCGGAGGCGACCCACCATGTTTCAGGGACTGAGTGTGGGCCTTGCTGTCCGCCTGCTCTGCGGGTTCTCAGCCACGAGCCTGCTGTGCGTGACTAGGGAGGGACCTTTATCCTTCCAGCCCGCGGACAGCCTGTGGCCCTCAGCTCCCCTCACTGCCCCCGACTCGTCTCTTCTCTGGACTCTTCTTCCTATTCATTCAAACCCCAGTGCCTGCTGTGGCCCGGCCCCACCCAGGTTCTGGAAGAAATACAGTGGTACCTCGAGATACGAGTTTAATTCGTTCCATCACCTTGAGGCGTGGGAAACTGTGAGACGCTCGAGTCGAGGTAAACTGGTGGGTCATGTGCAGCCGGCCTATCCGCGCGATGACTCCCATCTTAAATGTTGCTCGTATTTCAAAGCAAAAATTGCTCGCTTGACGGCTCGTATCTCAAAAATCTCATATGTTAGGGCACTCGTATCTTGAGGTACCACTGTACACCGCAAGCTCTGATGCCCATGGCTCCCAGTGTGCCAGGGAGAAATATCCTGCCCCACAGATAATGACCAAATGTGTGGTAAGTGCCATGACAGAGGGAGCAGCAGGCCATGGGAGACGGGACGGGAGGGGCGGGGAGAGGAGCGATGTTTTCCTAGGGGAATGTGGCAGAGGCTTTGGAGAAATGAACTCTCTGCCCCGCCTTCGAGGATAAACAAAAATGGGCCCATCAGCCAGCGTGAGGCTGGGCATTGGGCCAGAGGAAGCGGCCGATTCAAAGACAGGGATTCCTCACGGCCAGAGCGATGTGTTGGGGGTGGGCGGCGTGCAGGGTGGGATAGGCCAGCTGTGGGGGCCCCCCCATTGCTCCCTGCCTGGTTCAGGGGGAAGGTGGAGCCGGAAGAGTGAGACCTCAGGCCTGGGAGGGGATTCACATCAGGGCTGACTCTCCTTGCACCCCGTGAGAATCTGGTTCCCCGTGGTCTTGCTGGGCTCTGCTCTCCCAGGGGCAGGGAAATCTCAGGGAGACCCGGGGACACCACGCAGGGGCTGGGGAGCAGGAGGTGCTGTGACTTCCCCAGGATCGGCATCACGGGGGAGGGTGGGTGACATGGGGCCAGATATTCCCGCCCTCCCACCCTTCCCACCCTCCCAGCGTGTGGCTGTCCCCGTTTCTGAGGCTCGGCACAGTTTAAAAGCCAGGTGTCCATCTGGATTCTTTTGGAGGAAAGGACTTGGATTATTTGTCAGGCAGAACAAAGCCTGGCCTTTTGCCTGTGGGACTTTTAGGGGAGACGTTGTGAGGTGGCACCTGGGAGGAAAAGGAGAAATCGGGCGTGAGGTGTCACTGCTCACCCCATTCTAGACGGGCACATTTGGAGGCAGTTGCAAAAGACGCCTCGCCTCAGACTAATTTATGGCGTGTTTTCTATTAGAATTGCAAACGAGGGTGTTAAAATATGGCTTCACGTTATATTTAATGCAGGCTATATTTAAAGCGGGGGTAGGAACTGGGCCGTGACAGAAACTAGAAGCAGCTTGACTAATTTACTGGATCTCTGAAGAAATCTTGGTTCTGTTATTGCCTTTTTGTTTGTTTGTTTGTTTTCAATATTGCTCCTAATTGCTTTTCATTTAAAGTAATTTGAATGAGGCCTAGCTAAGTGGGTAGCGCATTGGCCTGTGGACTGAGGGGTCTCAGGTTCCATTCTGGTCAAGGGCACATGCCTGGGTTGCAGGCTCGATTCCTAATGGGGGAGGGGGGGGGGGCACACAGGAAGCAGCCAATCAATGATTCTCTCTCTTCATTGATGTTTTTATCTCTCTCCCTTTCTCTCTGAAATCAATAAAAATATGTTTTTTAAAAGTGATTTGAGCCGGAACAGGTTTGCTCAGTGGATAGAGCGTCAGTCTGCAGACTGAAAAATCTCAGGTTTGATTCCAGTCAAGGGCATGTACCTTGGTTGTGGGGCACATCCCTAGTAGGGGGCATCCAAGAGGCAGCTGATGGAAGTCTCTCTCTCATCGATGTTTCTAATTCTCTATCCCTCTCCCGTCCTCTCTGTAAAAAATCAATAAAATATATTTTTTTTAAAAAAGTTATTTGAATCAGAACCTACCATGGGTGTTTAAAGCCACTCAGCTAGAGGGGACCTGAGCGTGTGGCTCCCCAGCTGCTGGAGGGTCTGGCTCCCACTCCGTCTGACAGTGTGTGCATGATAGCCACGGCTGCAGCCGTGTCCATGGTTACCGTGGCCCCATGGGGGCTCTGCCACTTCACGGGCAGTGTCAGCATTAGCAAAATGCCCTAGTTGGTGCTGATTCTCTGCTTGGTCGACCCTTCAGCTCTCAATCTGGTAGTAACATTCAGAGATGATTCTGTAAGATGTTTATATTAACATTCAGAGATGATTCTGTAAGATGTTTATATCCTCTGTGAAAAGATCTAGAAAATGCAAATGAGTGTGATCCGGGCCCTGTGGAGACAGGAGTTATTAAAGGCCAGCGACCAGGAGTTACGTTGAAGGGTGTCTAGTTACAGGGATGCTTAACCAGCAGAGGTTGAGAAATGAAGGGGAGAGAGGGGGCGTTGGGAAACGCTGGTGGTGAGTTTCAGAATGCTGGAGTGGTGGGGACGAGATGTGATTGTTATTTCATCAGAAATAAAATGACTGACTGCTGCAACAGAGATGAACCTGGTTAACATGATGCTAAGTAAAACAAGAGCTTGTACTACAAGTTGGGTGTATCCCTAGGAGCGGAATTGCTGGGTCATATGGTACCTAACTCCATATTTAATTCTTTGAAGAGCTCCCAGATTGTTTTCCAAAGTTGCTGCCCTGTTTTACATGACCACCCACGAGGTTCTGATTTCTGCACATCCCTCACCCACATTGGTTTTTGTTATTACATTATCATAGCCCTCCTAGCGGTGTGAAGCGGTTTTGACATGCCTTCTGCGAATGACTAATGGTGTTGAACTACTTTTCATGTCCTCTTGGCCGTTGGTGTATCTCACTTAGGGAACTATTTATTCACATCCTTTGCCAAGTTTTTAAAAGTTGGGTTATCTGTCTTTTTATTGTTGAGTTTTTATATACTCTTCAAACAGGTCATTTATTACCTATGATTTGCGAGCATTAGCTCCCATTCTGCGAAGATGCTTTTCACTTCCTTGACTTTTCATTTGCAGCCCAAGTTTCTCATATTGATGAAGTCTAACTCATCTGTGTTTTTTTTTTCTTTTGTCCTTTGTGCTTTGGGGAGCATATCTAATCGTTGTTTGATCCAAGGTACCAAAGATTACGCCTGGTTTTTGTTGTTGTTGTTGTTGTTGTTGTAGTTATAGTTGTTTTCTAAGAGTGTTATCTTTTAGGCTCTTATCTCCAGGACTGCAGTGCAGTTTTAGTTCATTTTTATGGATGATGTGAGTTAAAAATCCAGCTTCCTTCCCTTGCGTGTGAACATCCAGTTATCCCATTCCCTGTTATTGAAAGGGTTATTCTTTCCTCCACTGAGTGTCTTGGCACCCCTGTCTGCTTTGTTTTTAATAAATTCACTACCTAGACTGTAGCTTACGAGCCACACGTGGCTCTTTGGCCCCTTGAGTGTGGCTCTTCCACAAAACACCACACACTCGGGCGCGCACATACATTGCGATTAAAACTTCATGGCCCATGCGCAGAAGCCGGTTTTCGGCCCTCAAAAGAAATTTCAATCGTCGTACTGTTGCTATTTGGCTCTGCTGACTAATGAGTTTGCCAACCCCTGCTCTAGACTCCTTCAGCTATATTTCTCATCAGGGGACAAATTCACAAGCAGTGTGTGACAGTCCCTGCCTCCTAGGGATTTATGTCCCTGCAGGAAGCGCCGAGAAACAAATGCGGAAAAAGGACACAGCTGTGTGATGATATAGGGACCATTTTTTAAAAAGTGGTCAGTTCCCTTCCTCATTGGATGGCTTCATCATACCCCTCCTCAGAAATCCAGTGGCGGTTTCCTTCTCCAGAAAAATAACGTATTTTCCTTCACGGGTAAGAGTGGTTGTTGTAGCTGGAGTTGCACTAAGTGGGAACTGTCATTGGAGTGTTCCCTGCACCAGGGACCTCTCTGAGCACTTTATACATATCCTTCATTCCGCCCGTGCGAGAACCCCAGGGAGGCAGTAACTCTCAGCCACGTTTTATGGATGAAGAAAATGAGGTCCCGAGAGGTTAGTTCATTTGCTCTGGGTCACTCAGCTGACAGGTGAATTTGAACCCAGCAACCCCAAGCCAGGCACCGGTCCACCCTGGGTGCGTGTTAACGACTCCCTGCCTCTCCTCATCCGCTGTTCTGTCCTCAGCACCCAGCGAGCGAGGAGTGGGCCCTCCATAGACCTGTGTGGGCTGCACAACCTGTGGATGGGATGAATAAATGACTAAAGAATCATCCAGACAGAACAGCCGTGGCCAGGGAAGGAGGATTGATTTATGGCAGATAAATTAGAGGCACGCAATCCAGAGATAGGGTTTGCCTAAGTGAGAGTGATGGCTGAAGCCAGAAGGCGCCCTGGGGAGAGGATCCGTGGAACAGGGTAGCGAAGTGGGGGGCGGGGAGGAGAGATGGGGCGTTGGAGTGTAAAGTCCAGGCTGGAATACAAATGAGGAATCACGGCTGACACTGCAGCCCGCGGACCGGTCTGTGTCAGATCAGTATGGAAATGCCACCAGGTGAGCGCAGATGCCCAGAGCGTCCAAACCCCCATCCTCTGAAGGGTGCCAGCTGGGAGAGGTGGGTGCAGGGCAGACCCACGAGCACTCACCTTGGATGCAGCCAGATGCCGATGGCTCCGAGAAGATGGTGCGATAGTGTACCAAAATGATGATCCTGCTGGCAAATACCGCAGGCTGAGCCGGGTTTGGTGAGCGATGAAGGCTTGATGGTCTGTCGGAGGTGATGGATGCTCGGAGTTTTTATCCCTCTTGCTTTTCTCACGGTATTTAAGCCAGAAGGTCGCCCCCCAGCTGGGAGGGGTGAGGCTGTGCCGGCGTGAGAGCCTGGGCCAAGCTAGGAGGCCATCGTCCTTGCAAACGGCAGTGCCCACCGCCTGCAATAGTTGTTAATGGAATGGCGTCCTCGCCGCCTGACAGGTGCCCGTCATTAGCATCTTTTTCTTCTTACGGAATCAGTTGAGTTTCTCCTTGTATTGTGGTTCCTGTTTAACGGGGGAGGGGAGGGAGGGTAAGGAGATTATAGGGCTTGGTCATGGTCATGGCTGAGGTTATGTGTCCCCTTGGCTGGGCTAAGGCATGACCAGGGAGCTGGTAAATCATTTCTGGGTGTGTCTGTGAGGTAAGTATTAGCGCAGTCAGTAGACTGAGTAAAGCACACGGCCTTCCCCAATCCTTTGAGGAAGGGGGTCATATTTCCTCTCTCTCTCTCTTTTTCTCCCTCCCTCCCTTCTTCCCTCTCCCCTTGAGCTGGAACATCCTTCTCCTGGCCTTGGACTCGGGGACATTGTTGCTCCTGGCCCTTGGCCTTTGGACAGACTGAGCCTGACACATGGGAGTCTTACATCGGTTCCCTTGGTTCTGAGGCAGTTGGGTTTGGACTGGAACCACCAGCTTCCCTGGGCCTCCAGCCTGGCGAGCGAGGGCAGATCATGGAACTCATCAGCCTCCATAATTGCCCCAGCCAATCCCTCACCTTAAATATTATCCATCCGTCCATCCATCCATCCATCCATCCAGTCTCCTATTGATTCTGTTTCTGTGACTATACCGTCACCCAGTAAATGGCAGAGCCAGAATTTGAACCCACACTCTGTGACCTTCCAGGCAAAGCCCTTAAGACCCAACCCCTCCCCCTAGGATCTTACCGTTAGGTTTGGGCGACCAAGTGGCCAATCAGAGAAGGACAAGTAAGAGCGGTTCCGTGGGCCTAAGAGGGCAGGGAGGGCCTCCCGATGAACAGCTCAGAGACGCTGACCAAGCCTGAGTTGTGTTGGAGGGAGTGGTGCCTCCGTGTGGGAGGAGATGGAAAGCTCGCTCTGTGCACATGGGGGTCGAGAACTGCCGAAGCACCCTCTCCAAGACTCAGTCTTCTCCTCGGAAGAATGGGGACAAGACCCATGTCATGGATTGGGACGAGCAAAGGAAACAGTGTTGGCAGAGAGCTCAGCGCAGGGCTTGGCACCTAGGGAGCACTCAGTAGAGAGTAGCTGTTTAATCATTGACGCTGTGGTTCTTGCTGTTGTTGTTATTATTATTATTAAGCAGGCACTGTCTCAGGTGTGGGTGGCCAAGAGGGTTAAGACCCTGTCCCAGGCCTGGGAGAACACACCGAGCCGAAACCGGTTTGGCTCAGTGGATAGAGCGTTGGCCTGCAGACTGGACTGAAAGGTCCCAGGTTCTATTCTGGGCAAGGGCATGTACCTTGGTTGCGGGCACACCTCCAGTGTGGGGTGTGCAAGAGGCAGCTGATTGATGTCTCTCTCTCATCGATGTTTCTAACTCTCTATTCCTCTCCCTTCCTATCTGTAAAAAATCAATAAAATATATATATGTTAAAAAAAAAAACAAAAAAAAAACCGCCGTTCCCACATCACTTGCTTATTTTTCTGAGCTCACTCCACTTCTTGATGGAAGTCCTCGGGCAGATACTGTCCGGTGAGGAAGCCACCACTGAGTATGTATCTTCAGTGCCATGCCATACGGGCACCATGAGAAGAACATCCAGTCTCGCTTGGTAGGATCCAGCCCATCTAGGTTGGGCTCCATTCTGAGAATTGGATTCAGGTTAGTTCTCTCTCTCTCTCTCTCTCTCTCTCACTCTCTCTCTCTCTCTCTGGAGAAATAGGCTACCCAGGGATGTTTTTCTCATGGCTGTGTCAGACGTGCAAAAGCCCACACCCATCTGCACAAGCGTATCTCAAGCCCGTACCCAGGACCATGCTAAGGTCCCATTGGCTGGAGGAAGTCACACGGTCAAGCCTGAGGTCAGTGAGCGGGAATAGAGTCGAACTCCAGTGAGAGTGAGTGCTGGGTGGCAGGGCCAAGGGCATGGGTGCCAGAAAGGCAAAGGACAGAAACAGCCTTGTATTTCACACTGAGTTCGGAGGGGAAGTCGGCTCCGGCCACAAATGGCTGCCCTCGGCCTGGCACACCCGAGGCCTTACCCTGCCCTGGCACAGCCACTGCCTTCCACCCCCTGGATCTTCTGTGCCAGCCACCCAAACCCCCGGAGGCCTGCCTGCCTGTGGCCCCCGAGCCAAACCCTGGCTCCAGCCGGCGCTGCCTTTTATTGAGTCTGTCTCTGACTCATTATTTACAGAGACTGTAAAATAAAGCTTAACTAGAAATTACCGAAAGTCAGCTCATCCGGGTGAGGCGGCAGGCAGCTGGACCTTCACAGTTGAAAGCAGACGGCATAGAAGGGGGGAGGGGGAGAAAGCGAAGAGCTGCAAATAAAATGCCAGGGGATGCTTAATTATGTAAAGGTTATGCGTCTGCCGGCATAATTGTCTAAAGTGGCTGATGGCAACAGCTGGAGAGGGAGCAGCCTTCGCTTCTACTTATGTGTTTATCTGGTGCCTGTCACCGTAATGGCTGCAAAGCGGCGTTGACTCCAAATTAACTCTGCCTCCTCCTCGTTCCTTCTCCTCCTCGGCTCTCTCAGTCCTGCAGGAAAACGGAAAACCTGTTGGCTACCTCGGGGAACGCTTGGACTTGGGCAAGGCGGAGCCCACCGGCTAGCTTAGGAGTTTTTTAAATTTTTTTTTGTTTTAAATATATTTTATTGATTTTTTTACAGAGAGGAAGGGAGAGGGATAGAAAGTCAGAAACATCGATGAGAGAGAGACATCGATCAGCTGCCTCCTGCACACCCCACACTGGAGATGTGCCCACAAGCAAGGTACATGCCCCCGACCGGAATGGAACCTGGGACACTTCAGTCCGCAGGCCAACGCTCTATCCACTGAGCCAAACCGGTCTCGGCGAGTTTTTTTTTTACATGTGTAAGCGACTCCTCTAATACGTGTAACCAGCTGATAAGGTATCATCATGATTCCCGTTTTACAGACGAGGAGAGTTACGCGTTCCGGCCAGAGAGGTCGGGTAACTTGAAAACAGTCACACAGCTTGGAGAGTCCTGGAACCCTAGCTCTTCTGATTGGCCTCTGCAAGGTGGTGTTTCGGGAGTTTTTGTACTCGGGAGTGAAATCCAAGCACTTTACCAAAGCCTGCGCACCCGGTATTGTGCCCGTTGCCCACCGGTCTCTGCCCACACCTTCTCCTGGCATCCTCCTGTCCGCCTGGCCCTAGCCACGCTGCTTGTCTTCCCGTGCCTTAGACCAGCGGTCGGCAAACGGCGGCTCACGAGCCACAGGTGGCTCTTTGGCCCCTGGAGTGTGGCTCTTCCACAAAATACCACCGCCTGGACGAGTCTGTTTTGAAGAAACGGCGTGAGAAGAAGTTGAAGTTTAAAAATGTGGCTCTCGAAAGAAATTCCGGGCGTTGTCCGGTTGATATTTGGCTCTGTGGACTGCTGAGTTTGCCGACCACCGCCTTAGACTCACCAAGCCCTTTCCTGCCTAAGGGCTTTCCTTTGTAGGTGCTGTTACCTCTACTGCTACAGAGATCTCGGCTTCCCTGGCCCCTCTCTAAGCAGACTGTCTTCCTCTCGCCCTTACTATTCTTTTTTTTTTTTTTAAATAGATTTTATTGATTTTTTACAGAGAGGAAGGGAGAGAGATAAGAGAGCTAGAAACATCGATCAGCTGCCTCTTGCACACTCCTTTCTGGGGATGTACCTGCAACCAAGGTATGTGCCCCTGACGGGAATCGAACCTGGGACCTTTCAGTCTGCAGGCCGATGCTCTATCCACTGAGCCAAACCGGTTTCGGCTCACCCTTACTATTCTTGATACAGCGTCCTGTGTCTTTCTCCCCGGGGAATGTTTAGACTTATCCGCTATTGCAAGGATCCCCTCTGGAACATAGAGATGGCGGGGTGCATCATGAAGCAACTGCCTGGGTTCCAACCCCAGCACCGCCACTTGCTATAGACTGTGCGACCTCAGGCCGATGACTCTGCCTTTCTGTCCTCGGTTGCCTCTCCATCTGTAACATGGGGTGGTAGGATTCTCACGTAGAGAGAATTCACTCACACATTGAGGTGCATAGTGCAGTGCCTGAGACACAGTGTCGCTCTGTAAACATGCACTGTGTTCCTGTCCTCACCGTTAATGTTCGTCTTACTATTAGCACACGTTGGGTAGTCAGTGGTGTTGATGGCGGAGTGGATGAGTTTCTCTTTGTGGAAGGTGAAGCAGAGGCTCGCAGGGACCTCGGCGGGCCTCGGCCCAGCAGTCTCCTTGCACCTCATCGCTCAGCGAGAGCCGCGCCGCTGAGATGCCTCAGCACAGCGACTGCAGGGCTGTTCTCGGGTCCAGTACCGCTGGCCCCTGTCCGCACTCACCGTCCAGGCCCAGGCCTGCTGTTCAGAGTCAGTAGTTTTGAAAGACCACCCTTCGGGCAGAGCTCCGTAAACGCTCTTGGAGTTGGGCAGAGGGTGCTGTTGGCGAGAATGTTTTCCTGCTCAGATGGGAAGCAGCTGAGGAGGAAAACATCATTTTGGTGTTTGTAGGGGTGGCTGGCGGGCCGTGTGGGCCTGCTCCCTCCCCTCCAGCACCCACTCCCATGCAGGCTCTTATGCAAGGCCACCCCCCGTTTGGAGGTTTGGAGGCAGCTGATGGGAGAAGCTGTAGGATTGTCCTGAGGCTCTGCCAGGGACAAACAAGGCGGTTTGGAGCTGCTGGGGAAGAGTCGGATGGCCGTGTGCTGTGTGCGGTACCGCTCCTAGCCCTTCACTGACTGTCTATCCGGAGGGTCTGTTCCGGTTTCAGCCCTCATCTTCGCCTCTGGTCTCCGAGACTTAGGAAGCTCTAGCATCCCCTCTCCCCTCCCTCCCTCCTGTGCTCTCCCCTCCCTCCTGGTGGCCCCTGCAGCCTGCTCCCCCCACGCCTCTGCTGGCTCTCAGTGGCTCAGCATCGCCCCTCGGTTCATGGACGGGAGTGTGCTCTCCTCGGCCTCTTTGCTGTCTCCCCTCCTGTGCCTGCTTCTTTCCACCCGCTGAGAGCAGGGTTCCCTTTACCCCACCAAGAATGCCCAGCTCCCCTATTCCGGAGAGGAGTTCTCTGCAGAAAGCCCTGCCGGCTCACCTGAGCCCTCCACTGGCTGAGGGATGAGGGGAGCTGGGCCTTGGAGTGGGGAGGAGCGGGCGGCGGGTCCCCAGAGGAAGCCAGCGGCTGTTGGCCGTGGCTCTGGGGCCAGGCGGTCTGGTGCCCGGGATGGGTCAGCCGCTGGGGCTGTCAGCCTCCCGGGGTTTCTGGTGGCCGCTGGCTCCCTAGCCGGTCCTGGAAGCTGGGTGGTCCCAGTCACCACCACCCCTTTTGGTTGGTTTTTCATCTCCGGGAACGCCGGCATCCCGGGTGACGGGGCACATCTGTGGCTTTCATTTCCCCCTGGATTTCTGTTGGAAGGGAGAAGGACCTGTGTTGTGAGACCGGCGGGCCCCTCGAAGGGCTAAGTAATTGAACACGAGGAACCGCCAGTGTGAAAGGCGCTGTCACTGGCGAGCAGGGGGTCCCGTGGACTCGAGCCTGCAGGCATCACAGAGCGAGAGGAGGGGCATCTGGGGCGGGGAGGACCCTTGGAGACTTTCCTGCCCAGTGTTAGGCATGTTCCTTTTTTGCCCTGAGTACATAACTTTCGTGTTTTGAAAGAGAGAAATACACATAATCTCTATATGCAAATCACCTGCTTCACAGCCTTCTCCAAGATGGGAAAGTTGGCATTTACCAAAGGTGAGATTTTCATCATTACCGAGGTTTGAGCTGCCTTTTTTGTTTGTTTGTTTCTTTGGGGCTGGAGGGCATTATCCCAAAGCCAGAGATGGTACCTGACTGCATTTTTAAAATATATATATATTTTTTTTGATTGACTTCAGAGAGGGAAGAAGAGGGAGAAAAAGAGTGAAACATCAGTGATGAGAGAGAATCATTGTTTGGCTGACTCCTGCATGCCCCCTACTGGGGAGTCGAGCCCACAACCCAGGCAAGTGCCCCCTTGACCGGAATCGAACCCAGGACCCTTCAGTCCGCAGGCAGATGTTCCCTCCACTGAGCCAAACCAGCAAGAGCTCTGACTACATTTTTTTCCCTTTTTTTATTGTTTAAAGTATTACAAATAGTAGTACATATGTCTCCTTTTTTTCTCCATTGACCTCCCCCTGGCCTTCCCTACCCCCCAGTACATGCCCTCACCAACAGCACCCCCTGCTGCAGTGTCTTGTATCCATTGGCTGTGCTTACACACACGCACACAAGTCCTTCGGTTGATCTCTTACAGGCCCCGCCTCAACCTCCCCTGCCTTCCCGCTGTAGCATGACAGCCTGTTCAGTGCTTCTCTGCCTCTGCATCTGTTCCCCCGCACACACACCCCGATTCTTTTCTCTAAAAACATCTTGCCTCTGCAGACTTGAAATAAACCTGTAAGAACAAAAAGTATTTGAGTCCCGATCTGACTACATTTTAATGAATGAAAATGCTGTCCCTATTATTAGGGGTGGTTTGCTTTTCTTTTTATAATTCCTTTTTTTTTTCATTCTGGTGAAATATACATCACATAAAACAGAACCATCTTACCCATTTTTAAGTGTACAGTTTGGTAGTGCTAAGTACAGTCCCGGGTTTGTGATGAATTAATCGCCTTTTGAAATCCAGAGGAGAAAGTGTGTTTTAGCCAGAGAGGTGGGAGCAAGCCTGTGTTCCTCCATGGACCGCTGCTGCCACTTGGGGAGTGAGTTCAGGTTTCGCAGTGGATCCCAGGTCTGGGGAGGAATGGGGGGGTGGTGAATGGGGGAGGGCTGAAGAAGCCCAGGTGCCTGGCACCTTTGTGTCGATGTTCTAGTGCCACCTAGTGTCCAGGGGCCTCGTGCCAGCCGGGGTGAGGCTGTCATTTCCCAGCTCTGGGCAGCGGCTCTGGAAGCCCAAATGGCTTTAGGAGAGAGAGAGCCGAGGAGACACTGGTCTTTCAGATCCGCTCCCTTTTCCGCTCTCGTCTCTTGGGAACTCGCAGCTGGGCCTGTTTCATTAACAGTCAGAGCAGTTTGTTCCTTTGAAGCTCAGACAGGGGGAGTGAGATTAGCGTGAGCCCAGTATTAAGCTGTTAAGCGTCAATTTGGCAAACCTGCGTATAAAGGAGAGCCGAAGACAGGAAGCACAGGAGGCCGCAGTGAGGGGCTCCTTGGCCACGTCCTTCCTCCCTCTCTCTCTTCCTCTCTCTCTCCCTCCCTCCCTCTCTCTTTTCCTCTCTCTCTCCCTCCCTCCCTCTCTCTCTTCCTCTCTCTCTCCCTCCCTCTCTCCCTCCCTCCCTCCCTGGAAAAAGTGACTCTGTCACTGGTTTTTATGTAAGAGAAGAGAAAAACGTGTGTGTGTGTGTGTGTGTGTTTTTTACACACGTGTGCACGCGCACACTGCTTTGGTGATGTGTGGTTCTTCTAATAGTAGTAAGAAGAGGGAATAATGCAATGTACCGTATTTTCTGGCCTATAAGACAACTTTTTAACCCAGGAAAATCTCAAAAGTTGGGCGTCATCTTGTACGCTGGGTATCATTTTATGGGGGGCGTATATCCCAAACTCTGTATTTTAACTGGAAAAGTTGGGGGTCGTCCTATACACCAGAAAATACAGTAGCTAAACCTGTATGATGCCCTGTGCCCAGCACTATTCTAAGCATGTTACCTTTTTGATTATTTAGTTCTCACAATCGCCCCCCAAAAGTAGATATTACTATTCGCCCATGTCATAGGGGAGGAAATGGAGGCACGTACATGGCCAAGGTCACAAGCCACGGGAAGTGTGTGATAGAGACATTGGTAAGGACTCCAGGCTCCCTTGCTGCCCGCTGTTACTCAGGGGGCCTCTGGGGGCGGGGCTCCTGGCTCCCACACCACGTGTCCCCCCAGCTCCCTGCAGAGAGAGGCCAGGTGGAGCTTCTTCCGCACTCGGAGCCGTTTGGGGCAGATTAGTTCCCAGGAACCCCTAGCCACAGGCTGTGCCGCTTCCTCTAGCACCTCACTTCCCGCACCTCGCTCCTCTGTGGGGTAATAAAGAGAGTTTCCAGGGGCGGGGTTTGGAGAGGCACCTGAGGGGATGGCTGACCTAGCACCCTGTCCAGTGTCCGGCCCACACACAGCACGTCCTCGGTGCATTTGACCTTCGCGCACGCGCATTGGAAGGCAAAGTTGCTTTCACTCCACACCCACGTGCTCCTGCTGTGGCGGTGTCTGCCCTGTCACCCAGGGCTGTGCCCGTTTCTGTGTTGGAGGGTCTGAGTCCAGCTCTGAGCAGATACGGGCGCTCCAGTGTCTCTTCTGTTGGAAGAACTGGAAGCTGAAAAAGTTGGCTTTAATCACCTCTTCCAGATTCCCATGCACACATACAAGTAACATAGATGTACACACAGACACCATGCATGCATATCTGTGTTCACACGTATAATACTAGTATAGGATGTGCACAGACACATGTGTATATTTGTAATCGCACATGCATGTGTATGAGGTACACACATACTCAGACACATGTGTATCTGTGTTCGCGCCTATGCATACACATACATGTTACCTCCTACGGTGCAGAATCACAAGGTCAGCGTCTTACGGACCCCGTGAGGAGGCAGAGCAAGGACGTGTCCTGCGAGCGGGGATGATAAATCGCAGCGCTCTGCGCAGCCCTCATTATCGCCATTTAAATGTGTAGCATGTCGCTGCCGGTCCTCTTAACATGCAGCGTGTGTCGTGGGAGGGGAACGGACCCGTTTCATAGGCGCTTTCTGAGGGCCCGTCAGAAATGGAGCGCTTCTAATCCTGTTTCCCCATCCGTCTGAGGCTGCTCGGGTCCAGGTTCTCACTCTGCGGGCTCTGATATCTGCCTGTCTGGAGGAGGTGCTTTCTGAACCCCAAGGTCGGAAGCTCGGCGAGGGGGGTTTAGCCGCTGCCTGCAGGGCAGTGCGGGCAGTGAGGTGTTTCTGTTCAGGCAGCTCCCCTGGTCCCCTTCCCCGGCTTGGGGGAGATAGCGGTGTGATTTATAAGCGTGGGCCCTGGCTTCCGGCTGGATGGTGAGGACTGCAGCATCCACTGCTGACTGTCCTGGAGAAATGGAATCATCCATCCGTTCCCCTTTGGGCTCCGTCAGCGACAGCTGGAACCTTCCATCTGCCTGGGCAATGGCCACCTGACCCGAGCAGGAGGGATGGCTGGAGTTGGCACAGTGATGGTGGGTCCCTCAGCGTCCTGGGTACCTGGAGAGCATCAGCTGTCTGGTACCTTGAGGCTGTGAAATGGGGTGAAATGCTAATTCTTCCAGTTCCCTCTCCTCTGGACCCCTCTTCTCACTCCTTGCCAGTCACTCTCACTTTCCCAGCCCTCCACTCTCTCAGCATCCTTCTTGTCCTAGTTCTCCCTCCCCACTCCTTTCCCTCTCTCCTTCCTGGTGTAAGGCAGCCACATAGGGGTGATGGCTGGTGGACAGTTGGGATGCCCAGGGCTCCAACTTGCTTTGACTCGGCCCAGAGATGCCTCTTTCCCCCGTCTGTGTTCGTCGTTGAACCTGTAGGTTTAAGGAGCACGGGGCTTACCTGGGGCTGGTCCTGTAACCGGCTCGCCCAGGTCAAAGCCGGAAGTCCAGGGAGACGGCTGAGAAGAGCCGGGCCTGCACCTTCGAGTTCTGTGCCGTCTGATTGTGGAAGACCCGGTGCCAGCTTTGGTCCGTTCCGGCTGGCGTCTGGGGAAGTCAGGGACAGTGGTCACTTCTGGCCCTGAAGTCTTGGGGGTGGTAACAATTCTGAGTCTTTGCATTAACCTCAACGTCTAAAATGCTAAGTTTTCCATGCCCCCTCTCCCCACCTCCAGAAAAGTTCTGTGGTTTAAGAAGAATGGGAAATACCAAATTAAACCATTTTCTTAGTTTGGGGACAACTGCGAGCGAGCTGCGGGTGCATTAGGAATCCCTATGTGCGGGAGGTAGCAACTGGCGTTTCCCGCAAGCACGTCACCAGGGGATTACGTGTTTGAGTTCCGTCTCACGGATCAGCACGGCCACAGGTCCTGCTGGCATCCCTTCGCGGTGAGATGCGCCTTCCCTGTGACCCAGCTCGTCACCGGTGCACATGGACCGGACACCCGGGGTCCTGCGCTCGATGGCACTTGGCCTTTGTGGGGGAGGAGGATGCTGTAATGAGCGTGCTGACCGCCTGCAGAAGGAGTAAACTGAGGCACGAACCCCCGAGTGCTTGCTGAGCCCACGCGCTCACATCCTGGCCTCGAGGTGGACTTCCCAGCAGCCCCGCAGCTTAGCTGGGCCTCCTCCCTGTTTTACGGAGGAGCCCGCTGGTGGACGGGGGTACGCTGAGCTCCCCAAGACCTAAAGCTAGTAAGCGGCCGAGCCGGGATTCAGCATAAACGCTAGGAGGTGTCCAGGGAACATAATTAAGCCGCGCTAGGCATCCGTCGTCACTGGCGGTGACCTGAACGGAGGTTGAGCAGGGAGCAGGGGAGGGGCTGGGACTCTCCTCACACCGGGGGTGGGTGTGACGAGGGAGGTGGTCCCTGAGGCTACAGCCAGGCTCAGAACACCTTTTATTTTTTAATGTATTTTATTGATTTTCTATAGAGAGGAAGGGAGAGGGATAGAAAGTTAGAAACATTGATGAGAGAGAGACATCCACCAGCTGCCTCCTGCACACCCTACACTGGAGATGTGCCCGCAACCAAGATACATGCCCTTGACCGGAATGGAACCTGGGACCTTTCAGTCCACAGGCCGACGCTCTATCCACTGAGCCAAACCGGTCTCGGCTCAGAACGCCTTTTAAAAGACTCCATTCAGATGCCTACACATTCCGTTTTTATCCACCCAGCTTCTGATGATGTAACCGCCTTAGTTCCTTTCACCTGTAACTCCTCTTGCCAGCATTAGCGGATCCTCTGCCATTTGGGGGCCCCGGTCAAAACCAGGGGGGAAGAACGTGATGGCGAAGCCTCCGATTCCAGGGACCCCAGTGGCACCAGCACGGCTGTAGCAAGCCTCTCCTCGGTGCTCAGCCCGACCCCTGACCCTGGTTTCCAGGAGGGTTCAGGGTTCGTGCGCACAGTTCAGCGGGGCTCAGCCGGGTATCAGGAAGTGCCTCGTGCGCGTGGGCAACGGTGTACATCGATACAGATGATAAACGAGCACCATTATGTCCCAATTAGCCAGACTCATATTTTTAATGGGTAAATATTAATTCAGCCGCTTTACCCTAAGCCACTTCCTGAGAAAGGCACAGATGGAGGCAGAGGGAGCAGAGAGCGTGTGTGCTTCGTATGTTTATTTGCTCCGCCGGCGAGTTGCTGTTTTGTCTGGATTGGCCCACTTCTCCAGCTCAGCGGGGCTCACCGTTTTCTTAAGGTTAGATATTCTTTTCTTTTCTTTTTTTTTAAATATATTTTATTGATTTTTTACAGAGAGGAAGGGAGAGGGATAGTTAGAAACATCGATGAGAGAGAGAGAGACATCGATCAGCCGCCTCCTGCACACCCCCTACTGGGGACGTGCCTGCAACCAGGACACATGCCCTTGATCGGAATCGAACCTGGGACCTTTCAGTTCGCAGGCTGACGCTCTATCCACTGAGCCAAACCAGTTTTGGCAAGGTTAGATACTTATTAAGGTGTCCTTGTTTTTATTCTTAAAGAGCCAGACCGCCTCTCGAAGGTGGAATTTACGGGGCTCTCCATAGCTCAGGGAGGGTGAGGGTTCATTTGACATATGTGAGCAGCATCCACCTGAGTGCTTGACCGAAGGTCACAGCATCGGGTCCAAGGTCAGCGAGGACACCGCCCTTGTGGGCAGGAACCTGGGCTTTGGAACCGCAGAGACCTGGATTCAAGTCCTGGATCTGACCTTTCTTAATGTTTCTGAAGGGCAAGCCAGTGGGGATGACAAATGATAGTCCTTCCTTTCTGGGTTGGCTGGGAGGACCCGAGAGATGGCGGGGCCAGTGCGAAGCACAGACCCCACAGGGGACAGAAGGTTAATTGGATCCGCATTAATTCTTTTTTAAAAAAATATATTTTATTGATTTTTTACAGAGAGGAAGGGAGAGGGATAGAGAGTTAGAAACATCGATGAGAGAGAGACATCGATCAGCTGCCTCCTGCACACCTCCCACTGGGGATGTGCCCGCAACTAAGGTACATGCCCCTGACCAGAATTGAACCTGGGACCTCTCAGTCCGCAAGCCAATGCTCCATCCACTGAGCCAAACCAGTTTTGGCAGCGCGTTAATTCTTATTGACAGTTTCCCTGGACCTGGGGCTCATCTTCTGTGTGATCAGGTGATCGGACCACATCACAGGTTCCCGAAGTGGGGTCCTCGGATGCCTGTGGTTCCAGAAAGACTCCCACAAGGGTGGCCCACGTGGCGTTTCCAGCGGAGTCAGAGCTGCGTGCCCCCTCTGCTCGTGTTGGACTTCTGTCCGCTTCCTAGCAACGCCCGTTGTTATCTCGTGCGATCAGAGGCCTGGGCTGGCAGCTACATTTGTGCGTTATTAATAAAAAACGGGCTGCAGATGAAGCAGGCCTTAATGACGGCATGATGGTGACAGATGTTGCCACCAGTCTCCCCTCACACGTTCTATTTGAAACGAGCCCGTGGTTCCAAAGATGGCAGCTGTCAGCTCATGTCATCCTGGGGAGCGGGGGCTGGCTGGGCCATGGGGAGGCTTCACGGCGGTGGAAACTCAGAGCCGCTGGTGGGGATGGTGTCTCCGGTTTGCCTTCTGACGCTGCGGCCAGCAGGGACTCGGGTTATTATTTTCACTCGGCATTATGGCCATTTTTACCTGTTCCTATACAGTGGTACCTTGAGATACAAGTGCCCTAACATACAAGATTTTTGAGATGCGAACCGTCGAGCGAGCGATTTTTGCTTTGAAATATGAGCAACATTTGAGATACGAGTAATCGCGTGGATCAGCCAGCTGCGCACGACCCACCAGTTTACCGCGACTCGAGCGTCTCATAGTTTCCCACGCCTCAAGGTTATGGAACGAATTAAACTCGTATCTCGAGGTACCACTGTACCTTGCCTGCCCCTTCCTCTCCACCCGTCCTGCCCCAGCGTGTGGTCTTGGCTTGAGCCGGGTACATACCCTTAACGACCTCAGGAAAGCGCTGCATTCACGTCTGCTCCTAACCTAGGGTGCCCTGGGGTGCCCTTCTCTCCCTCACAGCCTCACACAGGTTTCTCAGCCTCGGTGCTGGGGACATTGGGCTGGCTAATTCTGCGCTTTCTCAGCCTCAGTGCTGGTGACGTTGGGACTGGCCAATTCTGCGCTGTGGAGGGCTGTCCTGTGCACTGTAGGCCTGTCGACCAGCCGGAAATGTCTAAGACATTGCCACGTGTCCCCCTTCCCACCTCCTCCCCCCCCCCCCCCCCCCCCCCCCCCCCCCACCCGGGAGGCCAGACCCAGGTTAACGTCCACCTTCTCCTTGGAGCTTTCATTTCCCGCCCATAGGACTCATCGGTTAATTCCTGCCGGTCCCGGCTATGACATGTGTGTCCTCACTGTTTCTCCCCGCGCACAGAGCGGTCTTGTTGGACGTATTGGTTTTGAACAAGGGCCTCTTGGCTTGCTCTCCCTCACCCTGAATGGAGGGCCTGATATTTTCCAATCGCATCATGCGTGCGTTCTCTTAAACTCTTACAACAACCTGCATCCGCACCGGGAAGGTGTCTGAGGCTCAGAGAGGGTAGGTCACTCTCCTGTAGTCACACAGCCGATGAATACAAGCCCGTCCCTTTCCACTAAAGCTCCCGCCCCTGCCAGTTCAAGGACTGCCTGCTGCCTCTGCCTGACCGGGGGTCCGGAGGGCCTTCGTGGCCAGCGTTCCCATGGTCTCCAGGGGACGAGGGTGCAGGGGGAGCTGGGAGTGCCTCTCTCTGTGGGTGGGGGAGGCCCGAGTGTGGAAAGAGTGGGCGCTAACTCTCTTCCTCCAGGAAGCTGGCAGCAAGACGCGGGGAGGGACAGTGTGCTCTGTCACGGTCGAGCGGGCGCTGGGTGGAGGTGGGTGCTGCAGCTGCGTCGGGTGGGGTCCCGACGCCCTTGGGGGGGCCTGGAAGATGACCGGGACGTGATGGGTTTGGCCTTGGGAAGCTGTGCTGGTGCCTCTGACTGAGGCTCGTCTGTTCTTAACCACGGACGCGGGCAGTTTGCGGGAGCCTCCGGGAGGATGCTTGCACCCTCCGGCAGGCAGGCAAGTCCCATCTCACCCAAGAGCATCCTGCACGTGTGTAAAGGGCTGCGATTAAGGACATTCTTGTCCTCGTTGCTTCCATTGATGAAAAAGTCCATGCGCTGTGCATGCCCCTCAGCCAGGGGTTAGACCCGTAGTCACGATGGAAGACCATACAGGACCGGAGTTGGACAGAAGAGCGAGATGCTCCCTGACCACAGAGTAAAACCACAGTTTTATCAACCTGACAGGCACCTGGTAACCAGCCGATAAACACCGTGTGCCAGTGATGGTACAAACGTGTGTAGGAGAATATTTAACCAGGATTTTACGGTTGCAAAACAGAGGAAAAGGGTCCCCTTGTAGTCCGTGGGGTGAGGCGTAGGCAGACAGTGTGAGTGAGCGGGCTATGTGAGAAGACCTTCACTGGGAAAAGTTTTCTGTTTTCGTAAATCAGTGGAAATATGACAAAATCCTAGTTTTAAATCCAGGCACTGCACACACACACACACACACACACACACACACGTGTCAAGCGTTGTTCCTTGTATTTTTAAAATATATTTTATTGATTTTTTACAGAGAGGAAGGGAGAGGGATAGAG
>PVJN01024607.1:0-30941 GCA_004026805.1 Lasiurus borealis
CATGAGCATTACTGAGGTCCCTCTGCGGAAGGTGCCCACTCTGTCCTCCTGCCAGCATCCTGCCCCTGATTCCTGCCCAAAATAAAAACCATTTATATATATATATATATATATATATATATATATATATATATATACACACACACACACACACACACACACACACACACATATACATATATTTTTTTTTTTTACAGAGAGGAAGGGGGAGGGATAGAGTTAGAAACATCGATGAGAGAGACATTGATCAGCCGCCTCCTGCACGCCCCTTACTGGGGATGTGCCCGCAACCAGGATACATGCCCTTGACCGGAATCGAACCTGGGACCTTTCGGTCCACAGGCCGATGCTCTATTCACTGAGCCAAACTGGTTTCGGCATAAAGTCCATTTCTAAAGCTGCCTCCTCTAAGGAGTTTTCGCTGCTCGTCCCATTTCAGTGCCATGTGTCCTTCTGGAGTCCCGGGAAGCTGAAGTGGTGTGACTCCTACAGGCATCATTGGTGTGTGCATCGCTAAGCTCTGCGAGGACCAGAGGGTGTAAGGACCTGTTGGGTCTGCGTTCATGACACATCTGTGTTCCTTACAGCATGCGGCCTGGCATCCCACAGGTGGTTCAGGTGAAGTCAGAGCAGGAAGGCGAGGGCATGGCAGTGGAAGGTGAGGGACAGGAGACCTCAAGTTCTCATTCAGTGAGAGCTGAAAGCGCATGTACCATTATTGTAGTCCCTCTTGTAAACTCAGTCACCCAGCAAATGTAGATTCATTTTATAAATAGTCACCCAGGAAGTGCTTTAGGGATTACTGGGTATCGAAAGTCCGCTTTGTCACACTCAAGTTGCTCCCCTCTTCGGGACTCAAAGGTGCCAACTCACTGGGCGGGCCCCGCTGCACCCCCACCGGCCTGTGCGCAGCTGTCGCCCCCGGTGCGTGCCATCAGGAACCGAGAGCTGGTCTCAGAGTCTCAGACCGCATCTTGTACACGTCACACCCTTGCCGAGCTGCTTCTGCTTGTCTGGGTCCCTCCCCCTGGTACACATAGAGGCGAGGAGAATTCAGCTGTATTTTAGTTCTGAACGTGGGATGACCAGCGTGGCAGACTTTAAAGCGTGTCTTCTTGTTCTCGGAGTGATCTGATCAGTGAGAAGTGGCCCCTTTCAGAAATCCAGACCCCACCGAACCCCCTGCCTTGGGCAGGATGCATGTCACCGGGGTTTTCTGCAGAACACCTGGGCGGCAGCCTGTCCTGTGATCAGAGGAGCGCCAGGGGTGAAATTACGCATGACAAAGGGCGGCTTGGGATCTGCTGCCCCTCCCCAGGTATGACTCTTACCTGCTCCAGGGGGAACTGTGACACGTCTGTCAAAGATTTTCTCCCGGCAGCAGCCGCCCTCGGAGGTCATGAGACAGCTCGGCCCCTGGGTGAGAGTCCCTCCCAGTTCACGAGGAAAGGAAAGCTTTCTCCCGGTGGAGTCGAATGACACCTCTGGACACAAGAAAGCTGGGCAGGGAACGTCGCTCTGAGAGTTAGTTGAAACTTAAAGAAATTTACACACAAGCTTGCCTCTTCCCTGTGTGGTCCAGTCCTGGACCTCAGGAGTTCTGCTGGCCACGGGCACTTTGTTTTTTGCACCTGAAGTCTGACCAGGCCTGAAAGAGCACAAGTTATAAACGGGCAGCTCCATGGGTTTGCATAAAACGCACATACTGGTGTCCCCAGCACCCCGATAAACAAGATGCGGCTCCAAGTTGCCCCCATTCCTCTTTCCAAGAGGAACCCGTGCAACTGGTAGCACCAGAGAGGCGTTTTGCCGGTCTTTGAACTTCACATAGATGAGATCATACAGTGAGTGCAGAGTCTTGGTCTGTCTGCTTTCGCTCACTGTCTCTAGGCTTTCTGCATGTGATTGGGAAATGAGGAGATAGGAAGTGAAGTGCTTTTCTAAACGCTCAGGTGTGATAACCACCAAAACCAGGGGTTCACCTGCTCACGCCGGCTTTGTCCGGATGAGTCTTATTTGCCTGCCGAGGTTTCCCTGTCCTGGCTCAATGTTCATTCGCTCGTTCTTTAAATGAGATGGTCCCCCAAATTGCAGCTCACACTCCCGCAGAGTACTATACTCCATAGCAGACCGCCTCTGGTCTGAATGAGCTCCCCCTATATATCCTCATCCTACTAGAAACAGCGTTCCCGTCTGCGGGAGTGAGACACAGCAAGGGGAGCGATGGGTGTTGGGAGAGAGGCCTGGGCCAGCAAGACAGCTCGGATGCTAGTGGGTAAAGAAAGAGCCACGCTTAGAGGTGTGCTTCCAGTTCTTTCCTCTGAGTTTCTGGGTTTCCTGTAACTGTCTTTGTAGCGTGTGTTAGAACTCAAGACGGCCTTCCTGCCGAGGATGTTGCACTGGAGAGAGATCTAGAGCAGCGGTTCTCAACCTTCCTAAGGCCGCAACCCTTGCATATGGTTCCTCATGTGGTGGTGACCCCCAACCATGAAATTTTGCTACTGTGATGCATTGTGATGTAAATATCCTCATTTTCTGATGGTCTTAGGCGACCCCTCTGAAAGGGTCGTTCGACCCCCAAAGGGATCTCGACCCACAGGTTGAGAACCGCTGATCTAGAGGCTGAAGTCTTGGCAAAACTGAAGGAAGCGCGCCATGCACTTTATTGAAAGGGATGTTTGAGGCGACTGGGGACTCACCCGCTGGGAGGAAAGAATGCCAGTTACTGCCCTGGGCACCTGGGACCTGGCTCTGGCTCATCTCTTAGAGGCCACCTGCCCGTTCTGCAGTGTGTGGGAAGGCAGGTGAGCAGCAGTTTCGAGAGAGGTGGAGTGAGGCCCGGGGAGGGCTGGCCCGGCCTGGGCTGGTCTCCCTGCAGGCAGGTGGCCGCAGCTGCCCCCTCAGGAGGCTCCGGGAGTCTCTGGTCCCTGGTTCTGAGCCATCGCCTGGTAGAGGCCCCAGCTGGGCCTGGCCGCTTCTTGTCCTTTCTTTGTCCCTCATCTGAAAACATTTACTGAGCACCCCAATGAGGAACAAGGTCAAGTCAGAGGAAAGGCTGCCAGCAGGAAACGCTGGGGACTTCTAAGAATTGTGAGAGAGCTAGATAAGGTCCCTGCGGCTGGCTGCTTCATCCTGACAGACGGGTCCGGGACGCCTGGGGCTCAGGGTAACAGGTAGCTGGCCAGGACGGGGAAACCTCGGCAGGCAAATAAGACTCATCCGGACAAAGCCGGCGTGAGCAGGTGAACCCCTGGTTTTGGTGGTTATCACACCTGAGCGTTTAGTAAAGCACTTCACGTCCTATCTCCTCACCACTCCCAGCAGCCCTCTGATGAGAACACTTCTCACTGCCTCCGTTTTACAGACGAGGAAGCCAGAGTGCAGGGCGGTTAAGCATCTGAACGCTGTTCAGTGACTCTGGCCCTGGACGCTGTTCTCCGTTTATCGCCTCCCCAAAATTCAGCCTCCCCCAAACAGACTGCAGGGCTGACAGTCTGTCTAAGATGCCAGAGCCGTTGAGCGTGTCCAACTCTGTCAAAACCCCGGAGCTCAAGGACAAAGTCGCAAGCAGAAGCTCAAGGGAGGAGGGGATGGTAGAGGTTACTCCCCGGCCCGAATGTCCGTGAGAATGGGGGAGGGGAGTTGCCAGTTAAAAAACAAGCGTTAACAGTGTGGATGGTCAGCGGAGGCGGGTTCCAGGCTGGGAAGCAGGGAAGGTGCTTTGGTTCCAGCCAGGAGAAGGGGTCCATGCCAAAGCGCAGATTCTCTCAGCGCCAAGGGCACCCCGGACTGGCGTAGCCTTGGAGTCTGGGTGTTATTTTCAGAGGAGGAAAACCAGGGCGCTAGGAACAAAGGGAAGGCCCAGGTACCCCCGTCTTCTGGAGTCTTGACTGACAAGAAAGGCGTCGTCCCCTTTGAAGGGAATCTGCTCTCCAGGCGATGAGAGTGGGGGCCACGAGGGAGGCAGCGGATGAGGGGAAGCGTTTTTCTCATGAAGTGGCCAGAGGCAAAGATTCCATGCAGTTAAGCCCCCTGATGAAAGGGGAGCCAGAATGACAGTGGGGGTGGGGGGAGGGGAGGGAGAGACAAAGCCAGGTGCACACTCCCTGCCCCCACATCCCTCCCATCAGCTCAGGGCCTCACGTGTTCACGGCTCCTGTCTATTCAGCACCCCCCACCCTGGTGCCAGACTCTGAAAACCACTCACCTGTTACCCCGTAATACAGTGGTACCTCGAGATACGAGTGCCCTAACATACGAGATTTTTGAGATACAAGCCGTTGAGCGAGCGATTTTTGCTTTGAAATACGAGCAACAGTTGAGATACGAGTAATAGTGCAGATCGGCTGGCAGCACAAGACCCACCAGTTTACCGCGACTTGAGGGTCTCATAGTTTCCCACGCCTCAAGGTTATGGAACGAATTAAACTCGTATCTTGAGGTACCACTGTATTCTCAAAACAACCATCCGGGGCAGGGACTATTACTATACCCATTTTATGAGAAAACTGAGGTCCATGGCTTTTACCACGTGGCCCAACCTTGGAAATGCGGTGACAGAATGCCTGGTATTGGTTTTTAAGCATTGAACCTAAAAACAAAGCCAGACTCTGGGCCAGAGATGGTGGACAGGGCGACAGAGCTGAGACAAGGGACAGAGGGGACACAGGGGCTGGGGGGGGAGCAGATCCGGGAGGAACCAGCAGAAGAGGGCCAATCAGAGCAGGGCAGGTATCCAGGGTCCGGCAAGCCCCCGCGGGTGTCGGCAGGGAGGAAGGTTAAAGTCAGGGAGGCAGGTGCCACGGCCCCTCCTCACCCGGCAGCTGTGAGCATCTCTTGTTTGGTAGAGAAGTAAGGGACGTGCAGAACCCTCCCCTCCCCCTCCCTGCTTATTTTCCCACAGCCCTTCTCTCCATGGAACATGCTGTATGTTTTGTAGTTCATGCCTCTCTTTTCCTAATAGCATGCGCGGTCCAGGAGGGCACAGATTTTGTTCTTTCTGTCCACGTCTGTACCTCCAGCATCTAGAGCAATGTTTGGCACTTAATTAGCACTCAATAAGTACCGTATTTTCAAGTGTATAAGACGACTGGGCGTATAAGGCGACCCCAAACTTCTGCAGTTAAAATATAGAGTTTGGGATATACTTGCCCTATAAGACAATACCCGGCGTATAAGATGACCCCAACTTTTGAGAAGATCTTCCTGGGTTAAAAAGTCGTCTTATACGCTGGGGAATGTGGTATGTGTTACATGAATAGATAGGCAGCCATACTATCATGACGGAGGTTTCTCGAGCACTGTGTGCTTGCTGCCCACAGGTCTCACCTCTCCTGTCGGGACCCCTCAGTCACTGTCGTCTGCTGTGTGGACAAGCAGATTGAGGTGCACAAGGTTTCTAGGAAGCAGAATCAGAAACCAGCTTCTGAGCACCTTCCCCCTGCTCTGCAGTAGTCCAAACGGCAAAGGTCATACCGGCAGCTTCCAAATGTTTACTCTGGTCAAAACGCATTATGGCCCGGCCAGTGTGGATCCCTCATTGAGCATCGACCCAAGAATCAGGAAGTCCTAGTTTGATTCCCAGTCAGGGCACATGCCCAGGTTGTAGGCCCGATCCCCAATAGGGGGTGTGCAGGCTGATCGATGATTCTTTCTTATCATTGATGTTTCTATCTCTCTCATTCCCTTTCTCTCTCTGAAATCAATGCAAACATATTAAAAAAAAAACAAACTCATTATGCCTTATTACATAAAGTTGATTAAGAGAAAAAGAAACAGTTCGGCTGGCGTGGCTCAGTGGTTGAGCATCGACCTATAAATGGTTTGATTCCTGGTCAGGGCACATGCCCAGGTTGCAGGTTCAATCCCCAGTAGGGGGCATGCAGGAGGCAGCTGATCAATGATTTTCTCTCATCATTGATGTTTCTCTTTCTCCCTCTCCCTTCCTCTCTAAAATAAATAAAAATATATTTAAAAAAAAAACAAAGAAAAGAAAAAGCAACAAAGATAGACTCTGCTCCTTCCTCCTCAATGCCTGGGACCAGGCCACAGGGCTCTGTTCCCATAGGACTCACCTCTTCTGATTCTCTTGTGAGGAGGGGAAGACGAAAGGACGAGCAGAAGGACAAAAAAGGATTAAAGAGACACCCCCTCCTCAGATCCTCGTATTTGAAATCTTGGTGAGGCTTTCAAGCAATCAGATGCCATGACTGAATTTTAAACATCTCCCAGCTCCAGAAAGAGCTGAAGTCATGTCTCCGGTCAAAGAAACTATTTGCTCTAGATTCTAGAAAACTTGACGTAGAGGGAAAAGGTTCCATCTCCCCGGGCGTCTTTTTTAAAGAGTCGTGGTCATCAAAGTCATCCTGCCAAGCCCTCTGACTCCTGAGGGAAGGCGAGCAATATTTCTGGTCCGCCTGATGTTTGACGGACAATTTACATTAAACACATGTGGCGGCGTGAATGCTCTGCCCGTGCAGCGTGCTCCCTCCATTGAAATCCAGGCCGTGCCCGGCAGGCTATGCCTGGTTTATAACACCGAGAGCACAAAGCCACCTTTTAAACCAGGCTGCGACTTTGCAGATGTCTTCGCTTTACTGACTGTGGCCAGACATTTGCCTGTGAGAGAAGATCCAACTTAAGACGTAGCTTTCAAGAAGGACATTCATTCTGAGACATACTCTGGATTTCTGGACTGTGTTTGGGGCAAAAAACAAACAAAAACAACACACAGCCAGATTAAATATACTCATTGATTGTAAGATGTCTTCTGATCCCAGGGATGTTTAAATGTGACCAGAAATACATCCTTTATTTCAAAAGGAAATTCAGTAATATCAGGCCCCATTTTCAGGTGAGTCAGAAAAAGTAAAAAGATTAAGTTGTCACTCAAAGCAACTCCAAGGACTTCTCCATCCTCTTAACCAGAACACAGCATACTACAATATACAGGAGTGCATGTATGAAACTTGGCAATGAAGGGCTTTGGTGAATATAGGGTCACAAAAGACGTGGTCCTGTATGTATTCCCTCTCCTGGAGGGTGGCCTCCATTTCTGACCATAGGTGTATCCTCTGCAAGGACTGAGCTAGAGAGGCCCCAGGCAAAGTCCTGAAAACCGTATTTTTCCCAGGAGAACTCCTTACAAATGTGGAAGGCCTTTGTCTTCTCACCTGTCATCCTTATGGCTCGAGGGAAGCTGCAAGATATGGGCTGGTCAGGACCAGGTGGCCGTTGACTCAGATGGGGGGACTGGGTGGTAAGGCGTGATGACGGTAAAAGGGGAGGCAAATGGGGGTCATTCTCTCCGTTCACTCATTCTTTGTTTCACCCCGCAAATATCTATTGCTGCCCATTCAGTGCCAGGTTCTCTGCAGGCAGCAGAGGAAATGACATGGGTCCTGCCCTCAAGGGACTTAGAAGCAAAAACAGGCAACCACTCGTGATCTATTAATTCAACTAATTTTTACTGAGCACCAAGTACTGGAGAAACAGCCGGACAGAAGTCAGACAAGGTCTCATCCTCACAGACTTTACAAGCTAGTGGTGGGGGACACAGATATTAAACTCATAACATACCACTGTGGTTCACACAAAGGAGAAGTAGGGAGTGCCAGCAGTCAGCTACAAGGGGCAGGGTGGTAGGATCAGCAGGGAACCAGGAGAGAGCAGACCGGGAAGAAAATGAAGCAGGGAGGACGCCAGAGGGAGCATCTGGGTCTGGTGGGGGTCAGCAGGGCGCAGGCCCATCAGAAGCTGCACACGTGAGACACGGGAGAAGAGAGAGCAAGCCATTTTTCCAGGAAGTGAGAAAAGGCCTCATGGAAATGGGCGGGGGATCTCAAAGCCATTCTTTCTCTTTTACTTTCTTGCTGACCAAGGATACTACTACTACTAATTGCTAGTTTTTAATCCTCACCTGAGGATATATTTTCCATTTTCTTTTTTAGAGGGAAGAGAGGGGGGAGGGTAAGAGAGAGAGAGAAACATTGATGTGAGAGCGACACATCAAATTGGTTGCCTTCTGCGCGTGGTGGGATTGTTAATGTAAAAGCATTTAAACCTGCAAAGAATTTTTGTGAGTTTATTTGAGCCAAACTGTCAACAATTTCCAGGAAGCAGAATCTCAACAGATTGGGATAATGGTCCGGAGAATGGAAGTTTTTTTAAACCTATTTTTATACATTTCAATCAAAGGAAGAGAGACGTAGGTGGGTTACAGAAATCCACTGGTGCTAGAGTAGAGAGGTGGGAGAGAGCAAAGCGGAGGAACCTCTGGGATTGGATAAAAAGTAAAATGATAGCTCTTTCCCTCCCTGGCTGCTTGAAGATCAACCTTCATCATGAGTGACACGGTAACTGTCCGGACCAGGAAGTTCACGACCAACAGACCACTTCCACAGCAGGAAATGGTCAGTGATGTCTTTCACCCTGGAAGGCAACAGCACCCAGGATAGAAATTCGGGAAAAACTAGCGAAAATGTGTAAGACCACACCTGATGTTGTCTTTGTGTTTGGATTCAGAACCCACTTCGGTGGTGGCAAGACCACTGGCTTTGGCATGATTTATGATTACGCAGAGAAAAATGAATCCAAACACAGACTTGCAAGACCTGGCCTATATGAGAAGAAGACCACCTCAAGAAAACAGAGAAAGGTACGCAAGAACGGAAGGAAGAAAGTCAGGGGGACTGCAAAGGCAAAAGAAGGAGTAAAGATTCTTCAGTGACTTTGTGATGGTTGTGCAGATTTTTCATGAGAGGATTAATAAACTTTTTAAAAAAGTAAAATGATAGACATATTAGGTAGGTACAGGATAGTTAGCAGTCAACAACTAACATGATAACAATAACAACGAAGGGATTGTTGTCTTATCCTGGCGCGTGTGGTTGTGTGTGTGTGGCAGGGGGTTGGAGGAAGGGAAGTTATAAGTTACTCTGACATTTCATAGGTATGTGATCTTAGATACAAAAAGTTAAGGTAAAAATTGACCTTATCAGGGAATATACCGGCCTAGGACATGAGTACCCACCATAACTTAGTTAAAGTTTTAATTTCAGACCATCCTTTGTGGTTACTTTAGGTCAGTGGTCGGCAAACTCATTTGTCAACAGAGCGGGAAACCGTGGCTCTCGAGCTGCATTTTGCCGACCGCTGCTTTAGGTCTTTTGAGTTTCCAGTTGTGAAGAAGTGACTATTTTCTAACTAAAACAAATTGATAGAGATTATGATCAGCTCAACAACAGCAAGGACGGGGGACTGGAAAAGATATGAGTTTAATGGGCCAATTAGGTGGGGGAGTAAATGTAAATCTAGAAGGGAAATAATGAGTGTCCAATGGGCAGATGGCCAATAACTTTGACACACTTGGCACCAAGGTTAAATACTTAGGAACGTGCTAGTCTGTATAGTCCTTAACGACACGCAAGTACTGTATTACAGCCAGGAAGACCCCCCAACTCTTAGTAACAAATTTAGCAAAAAATCAGTTAAAATGCTGAGGCCTCCCTCGGGGGACACAGGGCACACACGACCTCACTCGTGGACATGTGAGTCAGCCCATGAGGAAACCTGGCTTGACAAGAGGATGCATTCCAGTGCCCTTGGGTTCACAGATCTTGTTTATACCTGGGGACAGATCTCGAGGAATCAGCTGAAGAGGGACAGCAGAGTGAGACTCTGTCCAGGTGCCTGCGGTTAGAAACCGGTGACTTAAAGCTCTGTGTTCAGAATATTCTGTTGCCATCAGGAGTTCCTGTCTGGAGTCAGCGAGTCAAGGGAGCTCATCTGAAGTCTGACAGGTAGCTGTGTGACTTCAGCTATACCCCTTCCCTGCTCTGAACCCCAGTTCCCTTGTGGGTAAAATGGGGGGTGATAATGGATGACTATCTCCTGGGGTTGGGTATTGAAGGAGGTCATGTTTATGAAGTGCACAGTGTTTAACAAAAGGTAACGTATTAGAAGATGGCTACTGGCTGGATCCTGGAGAGAGAGCTCCTGCTTGCAAAGGATGAAGTCGCAGGAGGAAGTCAGCTTTGTATCTTGAAGAAGAGCTAAGCTAGTGTCTTTGACTCCTAGTTTACTTTTTTTTAAAAAAAATCTTTATTGTTGAACGTGTTACATAGGTCTTTTTCCCCTTCTTCCCCGCCCCCATAACCTCTTCCAGCCCACTTCCGTCCTCCCCTTCTCCCAAGCCCTTACGACCCATGATCTGTGTCCACGGGTCATGCATACATATATGCCTACAAGTCCATTGGTTGATCTCTCCCTCCTCCTCCCCTCCTGCCTTCTCTCTGAGGTTCAGCAGTCTGTCCACGCTCCTAGTTTACTTCTATTACAAAGTCAGAAAAAAGGACAATTGCTCTCTGCCAACTACTGAGGAGTCCACCAAAATGCAAAGAGAGGCCCTTTAAAGGATGAAGTTCAAGTTCACGCGCAGCGGAGAGTAAGGCTCCCACGCCCACTCCAGTGTCAAGGTTGGAGTGTCTCCAAGAATCTGGCAAAATGCACATTTTTTTTTTGCGACCCGCTCTGTGACTGGGACTTTATAACCTCCACTTGGTAATTTTTTTCTCCATTTTGAAGGAGAGGAAATCTGCCCAAGGTCCCACATGAAGTAACCGGATATGGCAAGTCCCCAGGCCCCGCGCTGCGAGCCACCACACCCCACAGCCTTCGGCGGGCCCCGCCAGGCGCAGCTCGGGTGACCGGCAGGCGCCCCCCAAAGTCCGCGAAGTCGGGATCTCGGGCGAGGAGGGCCGAGCCGGGGGTCCTGACCTCCCACCCACCCACCTACCCACCCACCGCGCCCCGGGAGCGCCGAGCGCATTCCGCCGCCGAGCCCGCCGCCCGCCAGCAGGGGGCGCCGAGGAGCGGCGGGCGGAAGTGCGGAGCGCGGGGCGCCGCCGCTCCCTCGCGGCGCCGGGGCCGAGGCTGCCGCGCCCCCGGGCCTCCGCGGCGGGGCCCCGGGACGGGCGTGGGGCGCCACCCGGGACCCGGAGCCCCGGCGAAAAGGGTCCCCACCCACCGCCGCCCCTCCTTCTCGGCCCGCGCCTGCCCGGAAGCGCCCGCGCCGAGGGGGCGGGCCCGGGAAGCGCTTCCGGGGGCGGGGGGCGCGGGCTGGGCGGCTGCCGGAGCGGCGGGGACGGGCCTGGCGCCGGCGGCGGCGGCGGCGGCGGCGGCGGAGGGAGCGCCGCGGGCGGGCGATGTGAGCGCGGCGCTCGCGGCAGGTGAGGCGCGCCGGCCGGGGACGGCGGGCGGCGGGCGAGGCTCGTCAGAGCCGCCGCGGGACCGGGGGTTGGGGGGACACAGTGCCCGGCCGCTGACCGGCTCCCGTGGGCGCGGCGGGGCGGGAGCCTCCGCGCCTGGTCAGCCCGGGGCGCCGGCGGGTGGGCGGGAGGCCGGCGCGGGCTGGAGCCGAGGCCGGGCGGGGTCGCGAGGCCCGGGCACCTGCTGAGCCAGGCGCGCGCCTTCGAGGGGCCCCCGGGGCGCACCCGGGAGTCCGGGGGGCTCCGGGGTCGCGCGCGGCCAGGCTGCCCTGGGCTCTGCGGCCGCCGCCCGGGCGTCTGGGGACCCCCCGCTTCCGGGCCCTCGGCCTTCGAGGGCGCTACCGCTTTGCACGGGGAGGCCGGGCCGAGGGGAGCCCTGGACGAGCGGGGCTGGCGCTGCGCTCCTGCCCCCGAGCCCCTGCCTTTCTCCGGGCGGCACGTCGCCGCGCTTGGCCCGAGACGTCTCCACGGTCACTGTCGCCCTCCGCGCGTCCTGCCGTGAGCGAGGGCCGGGCCCTTCGGGGCTTGGCGGCTGGGCTTTGGGGCGATTCGTTGGGGAGTCTCAGCCTTGAGAGCTTTCCGCGAGCCCCGTCCGTGCCGGGCCTCAGTTTCCCCGTCGGGGCAGTGAGCGTTTTTTGGAGGAGCTGCTCTCGGAAGACCCTCCCCACTCCGCCTGCCCGTCTGTGCGTGTCTGCAACGGGAAGGGCTGCCTCTGGTTCCGGGTATCGGGCAGTTTCACGGAAGACTTTTTTTTTGCAAATGGGGGGACTTTTGGGGGGCCGCTTAAGACGGGAGGTTTCCGACAGGCTTGACCGTGATGCCCAGAAGCGTTTCTGCTAAACCTTTCCCGCACGCACGGCCCACCCGTGGCTTTTGTTCCCGGGAGTGGTCAGTCCCGTCCCTCCGAGTTTTTTGCATGCACCTTTTTTTTTTGTTTTGTTTTGTTTTGTTTTTGTGTGTGTGTTTTTTTTTTCCCCTCTTTGCCCATTTTCTCTTTGTTCCCCGGTTCAGGCCCTCTGTGCTTCACATCTGGATTATTGCAACAGCTTCTTCGCTGGTCTCCGACTTGAGAAGTGCCCGCCTCCCCCCATCCTTCCTTTATGCTAATGCCAAACTTAATACAGGAAGTAAAAAAAAAAAGAAAAAGAAAAGAGTTGAGTGTCTGCTTGCTTATTAAATGTCAAGATGCTGTGGGGGGAAGTGGAGTGGGAGACACACTTGGTCCCCCACCCCCACCCCCAGCAGCTGTGCACGGGGTGCTGAGACTTTTTACCTGCAAAGAGGAAATGTATTCGGCCAGGCGGTGTGCTATACAGTTAAGAGGAAGGAGAGAGGAGGGGTCTGTATAGGCCAGGTGGTCGGGGAAGGCTTAGAAGAGGTAGGATGTGTTAAAGGGTAAGATTGGAAAGAGGAATCGGGTCCCGTGATCTCATGGAGTTGGTGAATAGACCAGCCTCCTCGCAGAGAAGGGTTCAGAGAGGAAGAGGAAGGATTGAGTGGGCTAGTTCGTGAACGAACTTGAACGCTAGGCCAGAGGTGAAACTCTGCTGTAGGCGGTGGTGAGGGCAGGAGACCAGGGTGGTTCGTGATAACGTGTAGAAGGGGACGGGAGGACGCGGGGGCCAGGTGACCAGGCCAGGGTGCTTCCACCACCTTGTGTCCAGCCGTTGCCCACCTGTCTTTTCAAGGCTCTCCGTGGGTGGCCCCTCCTCACCCCAAACTCCTCCCTGCTTCCCTCTCTCCCAGCCTGTCTCCTTCGGGAGCGAGTTTCTGACTGTCTCTAAGGCAGCGGTGTGCCGCCAGGTTTTTTTTTTTAAACATCATATCTGACTTTTTAGTCAAGGGCACTGACCTCTTTTCCCTTCGATTGTTAATTTAAAAAATAATGACAACAGCCAATACAACCATAGCTGTCCGGTGTGAGTGAATGAATCACAATTATACCTTTTTTTTTTTTTGTCAGATTGGCACAAAGGTTTCTATTTTGGTGTGCCACGGGATTTTAGGAATTAGAGGATGGGCACCCTGAGATGAAAACGCGTGAAAACCGCTCCTGGAAGGCTTTGCTCCTGCTGCTTCCCCTTCTGAAGGGCTGGCCTCCTTTTTCTCCTCCGCTGTGTACATTCTCCATTTCGCTTCCTTCAGCCCCTGCTGGAGAGAGACACACTTCCTCCGAGGGTGTTCCCGGCTGCCCTACCCCCTGCCTTTGTGGCACCGGAGCCTGACCCGCAGGGTTCAGCCCTTGTTCTTGCTTATTGAACTTGTCCTTGGCCTGGGTGGGCTGGGAGGTTTTGGGGGGCATTGGGTCCTAATGCATCTCTCTCTCCCAGCCCTTGTAGTATCTGATACTGAAGCTGGACTTTTATACGAGGCCAGTGGTTCTCAACTTTCCTAATGCCGCGATCCTTTAATACAGTTCCTCAAGTTGTGGTGACCCCCAACCATAAAATTATTGCTACTTCATAACTGTAATTTTGCTACTATTATGAATCATAATGTAAGTATCTGTTTTCCAGTGGTCTTAGGCGACCCCTGTGAAAGTGTCGTGCGACCCCCAGGTTGAGAACCACTGTACTAGGTGCTCAAAAACTTGATTTTTGTTGCTACACAATTTTTTTAAAGGACTTCTGTTATCAGCTTTTTCTGTCATATGTTGCATGTCTCCTGCTGCCGTTCAAGGTGGATGTTTTCACTTGCCATTCTGAGGGTGCCGGTAACATGAAACAAAGTTTTGAAACATTAGAATGTTTACTCTCGGTGGGGGAAAAGAAAAAAAGTATCATTAATTCTTTGTCCGGAGGCTGGGGGGAAAGAAAGACCATCCATCAGCTCTGGAGTCAGACAGGCCTGGGTTTGCATTCCAGCAAGGCCACTTACAGCTCTGGGACGAGGGCAATTTACATAATGGCTCTGAGCTCTTACTCACCTGCAGGGTGGGGAGAGCATCCACTTCAGAGATTGCTCTGAGATTTAACATGAAGAGTTTACGGAGAGCTGGCAAAACTTGCAGCACCTACTAACTGCCTATTACATTTTTAAAAATATATATATTTTATTGATTTTTTACAGAGAGGAAGAGAGGGACAGAGAGCTAGAAACATCAATGAGAAACATCGATCAGCTGCCTCCTGCACACCCCCGACTGGGGATTTGCCCGCAACCAAGGTACGTGCCCTTGACCAGAATTGAATCTGGTACCTTTCAGTCTGCAGGCCAACGCTCTATCCACTGAGCCAGACTGGTCCGGCTGCTTATTACATTTTTAATCATCACTTTATTAATATTAGGTGTGAATGTACCACCGTGGGGAAAGGATAGGCTGCCGAACCTCCGTGTATCCACTAAAGGCCCTGGGTTCTGCTTCTATCTTCCCGCTCAAGCACTTGTTCAAAATGCCAGTCATGAACCCAGAATGCCATCACTGTGTCTTATTCCCATTAATTTTTATGTTACTTTTGTTTAAGTTCTGCTCAGTGTTTGTCAGACTTCTTAATTGTGTCCATTTAATATTTTGCGGCTGACAAACTGTGGAAGTTAGTTTAACTTCTGATGGTATTTTCTGGTTGTTTTTGATGGAAACCCTCATGGCAGAAAGCAATTCAAGGTGAGCTTTTCTAATCCTTGTGTCAGAAGAGATGGGACTTGATGTATCTTCCAGGTCCGGTGGCCCCTGAAATGCCAGCAGGAAGCAGATCTATAGGGCGCTGCTCCTTGACATTGTTTAGTCTTTGCCTTAAGCAAGCTTATTCATCTTTTACCTGAAACGAGTCTTCCTAATTTATGATTGGAATTTGAAACATCTGTTTGCTCACTTCATCGACAGAAGTAAAAAGAACGGACATTGTGCAGAGAAATGGACACAGACTTTTCAAAGGTACAGCTCATGGTAACCCCTTCATTATCAGTGTGTCAGTGTGATGGCACATCCTTAAGTGAGAACGCTTTCCACTCAAAGTCCATCAATAAGCGTCCACACCCATAAAAGCCCTGCATCTCTCCAGTGTGCCTGGATTTAAACCTTACTCTTCCAGGATTTAACAATCCTGACTCTGGAGACTGGTAGATCTGGGTTCCAATCCTGACGCAGCCAGCCTTAGTGACGTTGGGAGAGGCTCTTAGTCTCGGAGTTTGTTTCCTCATCTGTAGAGTAAGGATCGTTGCAGTATCTGTCTCCCCGCAGTGTTCTGAAGATCCGTGAGCAGGTAAAGGGCCTCCTTAGCATCCAGTACACAGTAGGAGCTTAATCACCATGGTTTCCACATTGCCAGGGAGGTTAAAGGGGCCGCTCTGCCCTGCTCGGCAAGCTCAGAAGAAGCTTCTGATGTTTTGCAAGACAAACCCCACTGTGAAACCAAACCCGCTCTCAGAATTAGTGTATCTGAGCAGCCTTGGAGAATGTTAACGCCTTGGTGGGAAATCTAACAGTTTGGATAAAAATGTTCTTTCCGACTCACATGAATTAATGCAGTAAGAACTCTAGACTTGTTTTCTTTTAAATTGGGACAAGTGCTTCATGAATATCCATTGCAGAATGCCATTTTATTTATATTTTTCTTCCCGGCGGTTTCAGCAGCACCAGAATGTTTCTTGTTATCCGGCTGCTGCTTTCCAAAGGATTAGATTGTAACTGGTGACAGCTCAGTTTTAGGTTTGATCGAGACTCGGGCAGAAATACCTAGAAAAATAATTTGTATATAGTTTTTATGGCTGCTCTCATGCCCTTCTGTGGTCTTCTTAATGACTTTTGTATGAGAAGGGAAGTTAGGTATCTTTGGATCTCCAGTGCCTGAAGGGAAGGCCTTGTTTGAGTTGTGTCTCTAGTATCAGCATCCAGTAGCATTTGGAATCATGAGCCTGTTGATGGAGAATAATGGGTACCTCTGGGTGCCTTACCTTCCAAATTTGCAGCCTCGCTTTCCATCCTTGGAAGTGTCTGGGTGTCTTTAAAAGAAGTGGAGTACTTAAGAATGTTGATGGGCTGGAGAAGCGGTCGCAACCTTTCGGACCTCATGGACCACCAGCGGTCTGCGGACCACCGGTTGGTGACCGCTGATCTAGAGGGAAGGAGCCATCTTGCTAGATTTCGCCTGCTGGCAGAGACGGTCCTGCATCTCGTGGGTCTTCAGCAGAGAAAGTCGAAAGCTGAGGTGAAGCTCTGGTGACAGTCATGGGTTTTGAGTCACCACCTTGGTTTAGGTTGCATCACCTGACACGCTGAGACACACTGCTTGGCTTTGGGCACGCAGTCCCTGCCCTCAGAGAGCTCAGCATCCACAGTGAACAGCTCAGCAGCCCCGGACGCTCAAAATCAGCTCATGGCTAATTGCTGATACGCTGCTGTTTGATGGTCACTATGGGAAACAGCCACAGAACTGTACCCGAGGATGCTGTAGAGGGGATTTCAGGGCCCATGTGGGTGTTTGCCCAGATGATATTTACATGTCCTTTCTCTTTTGTAGATTCTCTTCAGAATGGGTCAGCAGGGTGAGAAGATGTCACCAGTTTCGTTTTCAATATATGGTTTCATTATAGCTTAAATGTGGGCTGCAGAAACGATGCGCTAAGGAGAGGGCTAGTTGTGAATGTTACATCCATCGTGAGATATGCTATAACACTTCTCTTATAGGAGGAAACATTCTCTGTTCTCACCTGTCTTTTCTGTCCTCGCTCCCGTTGGTGCAGTTTTTGGTTGCTCCTGGTTGGTATCTCCAGCCCCCTATTTCCCACTGCTTATTGGAAGTCTCCTCTCAGATGCCCAGTGGGTACCCTAACTCAGCTTGACTGAGGCTGAACTAACTTGCCTCCTAGAATAGCATCCCTCGGTCTCCAAAACTTGTTGGGTCTTTCTCTAAACCCATGTTCAAACTGGCCACGGCCAGATTTGGTTTGCGTTTTTGAACCCAGAGTTCTAGGCCCTCCACATTGCAGCTGTGGTGCTCCTCTTTGACATGTCACCCCCTGAACCTGAGCCCTGGCCACTACCTTAGACGTTCACTCCGCTGTTCTCTGCTCTTGCCACTCCTTCTGTCTAGAATGTTCTTTGTGTTCCGTTTAAATACAAAATCCTGTTCACATATTACTTCCACCATTAAGTTTTATTTTTGTTCATTTTGATTTTTAAAAATCTTTTTGATCAAACATAATCAGCGTTAATGATTGTTCCTTGTAGTTCTTTGTTTCTGTCTCTGTAATTGCTTGCTAAAATAATTATTAATTTGCAGCCTATCTTTCTCTAGATTCTTTGGTTTAAAAAATAATATATTCTTAGGTAATATGAATATATAACATGATTATGTAAGTTTTTTTTTAGAAAAAAGCTTAGGAAGAATATAGCTATATGATTTTTTAAAGGTATAAAATAAAGTGTTCCCTCCTCTCTCCAGTCCTTAATTCTCCACCCCCAAAGTCACCAACGTTAGTAGTTTCATGCATTTACGTCCAGAATGGCTACAGTAGCATGTATTTTTTCTTTTAAGAAAAGTCCATGAAGCGGATCATACATGTACATACATCTTGTTCTATACGTTAAACTGGTTTTGGCTAAATATTAGAGATTTTGTCAAACCATATAGATCTACCTATTATTTTGAGTGGCTCTGGGTGTTTCATTGTTGATTAGTTTTTTAAATCAGTTTCTTGAGGTTGATCCCCTCTCTTTATTATTATGATGATGATGATTATTATTTACTATAACAAATACAAGCGCTCAGTACAATATCCTGACAAACTTGTGTAAGAACTGTATATTTTAGGCTCAATTCCCGGCAGTTAATTGTGAACCAAATGAGTTTTACATTTTGATCCCTCTGACCAGATTACCTCAGGATTATTCTTGTCAGCCCTTTTAAAATGTGCCCAAATCCGATATATTACAAATGGCTTCTCATTTTTTCTTTTTGTAATTCACATGCATTTAGTCATGAATAAAGCTAAACATCTTTTCATATGTGCTTTGGTCATATGTGTATGTGATTTTTTTTATAAGTTAGTATCCTTTGCCCCTTTTATAGGACTTTTTTGTGTCACCCCTGTCTGTTTGATTTATAATATAAATTAAGGAATTTGCTAAATCACCCTTTGCCAGTTGTGCATGTATTGTTCCTCCCTGTGTCATTTATTCTTTAAGGAGATTTTTTTGTCATCAACTTCCAAGTTGTCAAATGTATTTATCTTTACCTTTGTGGCTGCTGGGATTTGTGTCATGTTTGGAAAGGCCTTTATATCATTGTTATAAAAAATCTCTCATGCTTGCTTTTAGCTGTTTTTTTGGTGATAATCAAGTCTTTTTAAAATACTGTCATAAGAATAGAATGGCATTAGCGGGGTGTGGTGCTGTATTCTGCAGCTTTTGGGTGGGATCTTGCGAAGATTTCAAGTAGCTTTGCTTTACAAGCCTTGTTGTCATCTGGTCTTGCATCAGATCCTAGTTTTATTTCCAGAGCCTGTGTGCATGGTTATTTCTAGGACCCCTCTCCTTCACTCTTTGCTGCAGGACTGGGGGAGGGCTGACCCAGGCTGGCTGGTGTGGTACTCTCTGGGATAGGACCACGCTCCTGTGCAAATGGCCTCCCTCCTCTGGTGCCCGGTCTGCTTTTGCTCCCCGACGTGTGTCCATTTTCTTCCCCCCGAACCAGCTGGCTCTGCGCTCCTGGTGGTTCTGTCTGCCCCTCCCTGGCCTGCACTGGCCTTGCTGCTGTTCCCGGGGCTTGGCCAGCCCTGGAGAGCTCCTCACGGCTGCTCTTGCTCTTTGAACACCAGTCTCAGCGCTGCTTTGAATTCTGTTGAACTTGGGCTGAACCTGAGTCTTGGCAGCATCTGCTGTCTATGACTTTCACCTTCAAACAGTAAAATGACCAGTTATTGAGCCCTAGATCAGTGGTTTCTAATTAGTTGAGGCTCTAGCCTATAAAAATAGCTGTTTATTTAAAGCAGGTAGAATTAGCCAGAGGTAGGGGCTTTGAAGGGGAAAGGGGGATAAAAGCAGTGACTATGAAAGATATACTTCAGCTGTCTGATCACAGTCCTCACCTCTGCCAGAAAGAGGTGCTGTGGTACATTTCTAGAGCTGGAGTTGCTTGGTCACAGGGGATGTGCATTGTAATTTTGATGGATCTTACAAAAATACACTCACAGAGGAAGGAGTAGGAGCCCTGGGTGGCAGTAGGACTTTTGCCACCTGTCCCTTTCCCTTTTCCTGGCCTCCAACCTCATGGAAGGAATGTAACCTAGCAAGCTGTCTTTTCATCCTGCCTTTTCCTCCGCTCTTCCTGCCTCCTCCTGCTGGTCCTCCCATTCCCATTGGGCAAATTAAACAAGGGGGCTAGATGGGCAGACTGTGGAACAGGCCTGAGAGTTAGCCTCTTGGAGCCTCGGTTTCCTCATCTCTAAAGAGGGCATAATACTGCCTTCCAGGGAAAGCCACGCAGAGTCAGTAAAATAGTGTGTAGAGCCTCTAAGACATGCCTAGCAGGTGTCAAGCATTCAGTAAACATTGGTTATTGGTGGTGGCCATGGGCTTTCCCAGTAAAGAGGACAAAGCGAAGGAGGAGTGGGAGTGGCAGGGATCTCCTTTTACAGTTGCTGAGGCTAGTGTGGCCATGGCTGGGTACATGTAAGTGACCAATGTCCTCATCAGAGGCGGTCCTTCCCAGGATCCACTGTTGAGACCCGTGTGACAGAGTCAGAGACCACGGCATACGCTGGTGCGAGGTGAAAGCTGCTTCCAGGGGGGTGACAGCATCTCGTATTAACATTGGAGGCCGCGGAGGTTATGTCCATTGGTCACATGAGCAAAAGAAGTGGAGGAGCTGACAGTGTGGAACTTCCCAACAGACCACTGCAACTAAGTCCTCTCCACGTATGCTTTTAAAAAGTATTTCACATTCTTATCCAAATGTAGTTTTTACAAACAAATCAAATTAAGTATTGTTAAAATAAGGATGAATGGCATTGAAGAAAAATAGCTTATATGTGCTTATTTAAAAAAAGTAAAATACAGCAATATGAATGTTTAATTTGAGGATTTTTTTTTGGTTGTTGTTGCTTAATGTGACAGACCAGTGATTAATCTACTGGACTAAAAACTGATGTATTTAGAGAGTGGAATAATCAAGTTCATTAATGTTTGCTGAAGCAGCTGCAAACTTAGTCTAAGTGAAAAACTAATGCACATCACTTCTCTACGTTATCAAAAGTGAATTCCCTTCCCAAGTGTCTGAGTTGGGAGGCATCTGCGTAAAGCTTGTATCAAACTGCAAGACAGGGACTCCTTCATCTTTGAATTCCTTTGGTTTGGTACAGGCAGAAGATTGAAATGGAATGAATATTTCCTGTAAATGTAGAAAAAGAACTTAAGTTCCCAGTCAGTGTGCCACTTAGTGATTACAGTTAAGTCTAACACATACTTGCAGCACATATAATTAAAGGCTAATTTCCTTGATTTGCTAAGAGTTTTGACAATCCAATAAAAAAGGTAAATATGGGCAAAAGCTATGAATCGGCAATTCAAAGATAGACAATTGCCATTAAACATGAGAAAAGATGATCAACCTCATTTATAATTAAATAAATGTACATCAAAGCCATGAGATACTGTTTTTACCTATTAGTTCCACAAAAGTAAGACTGTTTAATACCCATTATTGGCAGTTATGGAGGGAACAGGCACACTTCCATGTGCTGTTGGTGAAAGTAGTTACTGCCTGCCCCCTTTGGGGAGGTAATTGGGCATTATTGATCAAAATGAAAAACTAGGAGGGCATCCTATAATTATTTAAATTGTGCGCTGCCTTGGTATCCATTGAGGACTGCTGAAGTCCACTGTGACACAGCCATGGAATACTAAGAAGTCAGAAAATATAAAAGTAGATGAGTTTGTGCTGCTGTGGAAGGATTTTAAGGTGTATTAAGTACATTTTTAAAAAATGTGTTTATTGATTTTTTAAAACATATTTTTATTGCTTTCAGAGAGGAAAGCAGAGGGAGAGATAGTAGAAACATCAATAATAAGAAAGAATCATTGACCCTAGCCAATTTGGCTCAGTGGATAGAGTGTTTGCCTGCAGACTGAAGGGTCCCACGTTTGATTCTGGTCAAGGGCACATGCCTGGGTTGCAGGCTTCATCCCCAGTAGGTGGCATGCAGGAGGCAACCGATCAATGATTCTCCCTCTTGGAAATCAATTATACACATACATACACATACCAGGTGTATCAGTTAATAATGTGGATTTTGTAATCAAAGAAAACATGATAATTTCAAGAGAAACATCAAAAGTGCTTTATTCAGCATAATGTCCATCGCTAGCTACACATTTCTCCCACCTTTCAGGTAATTTGTGGATACCGTCCCAATAGAACTTTTCTTGTTTTGAGGCAGACCATTCAGAGACCCAGTTTTCCACTTCTTCGTATGCTTTGAAGTGCTGCCATCGATCGGAACAGAACAAGTGGTAATCTGAAGGAGCAAGGTCTGGTGAATACGGCTGGTGGGTTAGTACTTCCCAGGCAAGATCTTTTAACGTGTCTTTAACTGGTTTTGTGTTATGGTGTGTTATCATGAAGCAGAATTACTTTGCCGTGTCTTCTGGCCCTTCTGGTCGTTTCACAATCAAAGTGTGGTTCAAATTGACCTGGACGTTCTTTGTCTTTCACATCAAAATCATCACTTTTAAAGCGTTTAAACCAGCGTTCACAAGTATCTTGAGATGGAGCATGTTCACCATCAGCTTCCCAAAGTATACGATAATTTTCAGCAGCTCTTTTCTTCAAAATAGAGTAATGAATTAAAACTTCCCGCAAATGCTCTTTTTTTTTTTGGCACAAAATTCAACATTTTTAAGCACAGAAATATCTATGTTAACACCTTCAGCAAATTTGACATATGAAGTTTTGAAGCTTGTCAATACAACAAAATAGCATACGTATCAAATCGTATATATCTCAACATATGTGTAACTCCACCTATTGAAAAAAAATCTGTATTATTTACCCGTACGCCTATATACGATAAAAGGATAATATGCTAATTAGCCTGGACGTCCTCCATCCTGACAAAGCCAGGGCTGGAGGGAAGCCAACTAGGTCTGGGTTGCATGTGGGTGGCCCTGGGGCCCTGGTCCTGGGTGCCAGAGGGAAGCTGGTGCCAGCAGCGGGCAGAAGGAAGGCCTACTCTTGCTCGAATTTTCGTGCATCGGGCCTCGTGTGTGTGTGTGTGTGTGTGTGTGTGTGTGTGTGTGTGTGTGTGAGAGAGAGAGAGAGTGTGTGTGTGTGTCGAATTTTCGTGCATCGGGCCTCGTGTGTGTGTGTGTGTGTGTGTGTGTGTGTGTTATACAGAGGAGTGGAAATCATATTTGAACTTGATGTCTCTGTAAAAGGGTCTGACTTCCTCCACCTTAAGATCACTGGAGATAAATCAAGTCATTGGGTGCAGAACTTGTGATTTTTAATTGTCTTTTTATCCCTTTAGCCTGGAAATGTGCCTGGGACTAAAATTACCTGCACATTCCCTCTGGAGTGTTGCTTGTTAACAGCTCTAGGCAGGAGCCTGAATCTCATTGTCACTGCCAAGGAAGTGTTAATGTAAAGGACAGGAGAGTGAAGCTCTTCCTCTCTCATGTTGCAGTCAAGTGGAATCCCTCTCTTAGGTGTTAATCACGGTCTTTTCTTTCGTTTTTCCCTTCAGTGATTTCTTTTCTCAAGTGCAGTTCTCTGCTTTTCTTCAGAGAAGATAAAAAGCCATACAGAGGAGAAAGAAGCCTCATTGTAAACCTATTTTCAGACTCTTACAGAAATACTGTATTTTTTTCCTTTTTTCTGCTGTCTCCCCTTCCCCCTAAGACTCTGTACCTTTAAAAAGCCCAAACCCACCTTCTTTTTGACCTTTAATTCCAAAAGTCACTCTTTACTCACCCTTGTGTCATGAAAAGACTGTAACGAATGGGTAGCATTTGGACACTTGGTAGGTGCAGGCGTATCTGTGTTTCTAGAAGGCAGTCTGGGGTAGATATGAGCACAACCTCTGGAGCCAGACCAAGTTCATCCATTAGCAGTGGATCCGTGGCAAACGCTCTAACTTCTTGTCCTGTTTCTTCGTCTGTAAAATAGGAACAATCGGAGTATTTCCTCACAGAGTTCATAGAGGGTCAGATGAGTTAATATATACAGAAGGTGGTTAGCACAAGTTAAGTACTCATTGTTTAAACTATTAAGCACTTTTATTGCATTAATTTCCCTCCTTTAATTATTAAGAAGTTGTGTTGGGAAGTAGTTCTTTCAAGACCTTTTGTAGATAAGGAAATCAGTTAACTGACTTGTTAAATGATTTAAATGTTCATTGTTATTATTTTTATTAGAAAGCGGCAGCGCCGGGATACATCTCCAAGTCTCACTTCAAAGCAGTTCTCTTTGTTAAACCATCCTGTCCCCCTAAAAAGAGTCTGTAATAGCTAACCTTGACCATGTGCCAAGCCGCCATTGTGCTAAGTGCTTCCTACTTCCTACATATGTTGCTCATAACCCAGAAGGCAAGGACCAGTCTTCCTATTTTAAAGATAATAAAACTGAGACTCGAGTTATAAAGTACCTTGCCCAAAGTTTTACAAGTGGAAGGAAGGATCATTTGAGCACAGATCTGACTCTAAATTCATGCTCTTAATGTTTTTATTATATTTTTTGATCTTTTAAAAACTGGATGAGGTATCTTAATTTTAAAATGTTTCTTATTTTTAATAAGTAATATATTCACATAGTTGAGACATTTTAAGAGTCTTAAAAAGATTCACTGCAAGCTAATCGTCATTCTAGCTATCTCTTTGCAAGAGGCAGTTAAGGCTTATTATCTCATTCCAGAAATATTCTGTGCATATCCCTATGTTGTGTACATATTGGCACACATTGGCATGTATGTTTTCATATCGCTTTGTACAAATAGCATATATACTACACTTTTCTGCAGTATATCATGGTGATTGTTTCATGTCAGTACTAAAGAACTTTCTCATTTATTTTTTTCTGGTTGTAATAATAGTCTTTAGTATGGACCTACCATAATTTATTAACCAGCCTCTTGATCGGCATTTTGTTTTGATGCTTTTGTTGTTGTGAACAATGCTGTAGTAAATTCCTAGAACTAAAATTGCCCAGTCATAGGGGATGTTCATTTGCAATTTGGTGGCTATTACAAAATGTCCTCCCATGTATTAGTACCATTTTACACCCTTTCAGTATTATTTCTATGCATATTTAACATCTATGTATGCATACATACTTTTAGGAATATCCTACTTGAATTGCTGCCTTATTTTTAATAGCTTTATTGACATATAACTCATATCAAAATTTGCCCATTTTACTTGAATAATTCAGTGATTTTTAATTTATAATATGGAACAACTATAATAATCTGATTTTCGACCATTTCCATTACCCATAAAGACCCCTCATGCTGAGTTGCAGTTGATCTGTTACCTGATTATTTGCTGTGTTATTAAATACTTCTTCAGCAAATATTTAGCCTCTACTATGTGCCAGGCAGTAATCTGGCAGATAGTTAACAAAACAGATAAAACCCCCTGTCCTCATGGGGCTTACATTTTATGGAGCTAACTTTGTATTTTTCTTTAAAATCATTTTAATGATAGCAGGAGGTGGATGCTGCCTCAGGTCCCCCATCAAACCATGCTGGGGGGAAAAGTGCAGCCTGAGGTCCCCTGTCAAGTCCCCTGTCAAGTCCCAGGTGGGGAGTGTGGCCTGAAGTCCCTTGTCAAGCCCCACCAGTTGGGGGGCATGGCCTGAGGTCCCCCAGCCTGGTGCTGCGGTGTGAGGGGGAACAGCCTGAGTTCCCCTAGCCCAGCACCAGGACGGGAAGTGCCCCTTGAGGTCCCCTGTCAAGCCCCAAGGGGTTGGGGGAGGGCATAGCCTCAGGTCCCTGATGATTGCTCATTAAGGCTCCCTAAGGGAACTTGGCCTCAGCATTGAGTGCAGCCATCTTTTGACAGACTGATGGTCAATTTGCATATTCCCTCTTTATTAGATAGGATAGATTTGTATTATTGAAACAGCATTGATTTCAAGAATTCTTTTTTCACAATTGGAAATAGTCCTCAAGGCCCATTCTCGTCTGATTTCTAACTTCTGCTTCTTGCAAGGGCAGTCAGCCTATGCCAGGTGTGCCAGTGCTGTGAGCACCAGTGGAGGCCCATACACTTGGAAGATCTGGCACTCTGTTACTGCTGTCTGAAAACCCTGTGGAACATCTGTTTCTGTCCAAAATGTCCATGGCGACATTGGTGCATGCAAAAATATCCTTGAAATCTGGTGCTATCAAAAATGTTTAGGAGCATGTTTGGTCCATGCCAAGTGGTCAGGGACCAAATGTCTCCATGGATGTGTTAGGACCGAATGTCCACTAATCCTCAAAGCTCGTCACTGAAAGGGACTGAGCACTGCTCCGAGTTACCAACTCAGAAAGTTATCAAGGTGTGCAGAGCTTGAGGGGGAAAAATGTGCATCGAGATAGCATCTCAGATTCTAAACCAAATGGGTTCAGCTCCATTCATAGTATCCAACATGCTGTATATTGAAAAACACCAAGTGAAAACATACAAATAAGGCAGAACATTATTTAGCTCAGCGGTTCTCAACCTGTGGGTCGAGAATAGCTAGCAGGGTCTCCTAAGACCATCAGAAAACCCAGATTTACATTAAGATTCATAACAGTAGCAAATTACAGTTATGAAGTAGCGACAAAAATAATTTTATGATTGGGGATCACCACAATATGAAGGACTGTATTAAAAGGTCGTAGCGTTAGGAAGGTTGAGAACCACTGATTTAGATGAATTTACTTATTTTTTTATAGAATCCTCAAAACTAGTGAAACAGGGAAATATTTTTCCTGAAATTATACTAAATGCTCAATCAGAGCTGATCTGGCCCTATTATGTGTAACATGTTTTAATTTTGATCAAGATGAAAGTTTGGCCTTTAGGATACCAGGCTGATCAATCATTTGGTTATTTGGCCTTAGGTGAGTTAACCAAGACATGAAAGACTGAAAATAAGAGGAGGGATGCTTAGGCAGAGCCTGGGAGGTACAGTAACTGCAGTGGCAGCGCTGTTTTGCCAGTTTGTGCTTGGTGAGGAGTCCCTGGTGAATCATGAAACTCTCTCTCTCCACAGATCACGCCTCATGTCAGGAGCAATGGACAGCAGCAGTTTCATTCAGTTTGACGTGCCCGAGTACAGCAGCACCGTCCTGAGCCAGCTCAACGAACTCCGCCTGCAAGGGAAACTATGTGACATCATCGTCCACATTCAGGGTCAGCCGTTCCGAGCCCACAAAGCGGTCCTCGCTGCCAGCTCCCCGTATTTCCGGGACCATTCAGCACTAAGTACCATGAGTGGCCTGTCGATATCAGTGATTAAGAACCCCAACGTGTTTGAACAGTTGCTCTCGTTTTGTTACACTGGAAGGATGTCCCTGCAGCTGAAAGACGTGGTCAGTTTCCTGACGGCGGCCAGCTTCCTTCAGATGCAGTGCGTCATCGACAAGTGCACCCAGATCCTGGAGAGCATCCACTCAAAGATCAGCGTGGGCGAGGTCGACTCGGTCACCGTGGGCGCCGAAGAGGCCCCGGAGAGCCAGAACGGAGTGAAAGACGGCGGCTTCTTTGCCAACCCGGTGGAGATCTCCCCCCCGTACTGCCCTCAGGGACGGCCGCCCACCGCCAGCAGTGACCTGCGGGTGGAGACCACGCCCAGCAAAGCTTTGCGCGGCCGCCTGCACGAGGAAGGCCACTCGGACCGGGGGAGCAGCGGCAGTGTCTCCGAGTACGAGATCCAGATCGAGGGGGACCACGACCCGGGGGACCTGCTGGTGAGGGAGAGCCAGATCGCCGAGGTGAAGGTGAAGATGGAGAAGTCAGACCGGCCCAGCTGCTCCGACAGCTCCTCTCTGGGAGACGACGGCTACCACACGGAGATGGTCGACGGCGAGCAGGTGGTGGCGGTGAATGTGGGCTCCTACGGTTCGGTGCTCCAACACGCCTATTCCTTTTCCCAGGCCGCCTCCCAGCCAGCCAGCGTTTCGGAGGCTTTTGGAAGTTTGAGCAACTCCAGCCCGTCCAGGTCCATGCTGAGCTGTTTCCGAGGGGGGCGTGCCCGCCAGAAGCGGGCTTTGTCCGTCCACCTGCACAGCGATCTGCAGGGCTTGGTGCAGGGTTCAGACAGTGAAGCTGTGATGAGCAACCCCGGGTATGAGAGCAGCCCCCGGGAGAGGAGTGCCAGGGGTCACTGGTACCCCTACAACGAGAGGCTGATCTGCATTTACTGCGGGAAGTCCTTCAACCAGAAAGGCAGCCTTGACCGGCACATGCGGCTCCACATGGGGATCACCCCCTTCGTGTGCAAGTTCTGCGGGAAGAAGTACACGCGGAAGGACCAGCTGGAGTACCACATCCGGGGCCATACGGATGATAAACCGTTCCGCTGTGAGATCTGCGGCAAGTGCTTTCCATTCCAAGGCACCCTCAACCAGCACCTGCGGAAAAACCACCCGGGTGTGGCCGAAGTCAGGAGTCGCATCGAGTCCCCTGAGAGAACAGATCTGTACGGGGACCAGAAACTAGAAAATGACCCGTCCGCCTCCGAGATGGCCCTCGATTCTCGGATGGAAATCCACACGGTATCCGACGCTCCCGACTAAGATGGTAAAGAAGTGCACCCAAACAAAGCACATTATCCCATGCATATTTGTGATTTGCTTTGTGGTAACCTTTCGTTTTCCCAGCCATCTGGAAACCTCTTGGTCTCTTGGCAGTTTTTCTAAGGGTTCTGGAAGGAACACTTCATTGTGTTGATTCTTCCCCCGTCCTCCCTTCCCCAAGGAGCTCAAAGCATGAAGGGCATCATATCCAGGGAAAACACAGGCTGACAGTATTCCTCTTTGGCTGAACTCTCAATCCAAAAGCTGCCAGTGATTTAGCTATGCCAACTGGTTGACCCTGTATTCTCTGCCAAGAGGCATACTCTCCGCTGGGCCATCATGCACTGGCACCAGTGCATCTCCATGGAGAGAGACTAGGATGCCATCAGCCGATATAAATGGGTAACCTTTTCTAATTTAAAATTACTTTTACGGAGTAGTTAGACAATTTATATATATATATAATAAAGCGATTATTATATATATAGTATATATACCTTCTCAAATTTGGTTTTATTCTGGTTGAGGTGAATGTAAGAGGAATATATAATTTAATACAATGTGAACAGGGCTTTTGACTCTGTCATCCCTACCTGATACGTAGGGCTCGGCCCCTTTATCTCCCTTAGAAAAGAATGTTACTAGGTTTTCATCTACATGAATTATCGTGTCCAAAAGCAAGCAAAGCAAATCACAGTGTTCATAGCTCTGCTTCATCACAGATACATAAACCAAATGCCATAAAACCTACTCAGCTCTGGTTGGAAACCATTTGGAGTTTTTTTGTTAGTTGTCCAGTGGGTAAGCTGGATGAGCTGCGGTGCTGACCCTTTTCCCACGACGTGGTGTTTTATTAGCCAACCCCAAAGGAGCAGCGGTTTTCAGTGTTTTCACTGGCCTCCGAATCTACCTTCACTCCGTACTGTAGAAACATACACACCAGGTAACTGAAGCGAATCACTCGCCCGTGAGTTACTGCTCTCACTTCAAGGAAAGGGATTTGTAGTTCTTTCTACAATATTCTCCAAGCAGTGTTGTAGGGTTTTTGATTTTTTTTTTTTTCCTCTTTCTCTTTTCAAACAGCCAGTTCAGGTGCACAGCAACTTTTTCTACACGCAGTTCCCAGGGAAACTACCGAACTTGGAATTTGTACTTTTGTAAAGATATACTCTATGGGAATTGCAAGCAATATATCTATCTTAGTATTTATTGTGTGTGCTAACGAGAGCCCGCGGCTCCCCACTCTCAGTGTTTCCTGCTTCAAGAAACCAACAGTTAACGAGCCCTCTGAGATCCTGTGTGTCACCAAATCTCTGTGTGTGTCACCGTTTTTTTGTGTTTTTTTTTTTTTTGGTCACGTGGTGCTATCTTTATGTTCTGTATCTTTTAGGTCAGTATAGTTGTAGAAAATGTGAAATCTAAGGGGAATAGTGAATTTACAGTTTTTTTTCCCTCTCTTGAGTTTCTAGCTTGAAAAGAGACCTCAAAAACATATGCTGGCAAACACATTACTGTATGAAAACATACCTGAGTCCTATTGAATAATATTTTATTAGTGCTTTAGGAACTGTCTTCAGTTCTGTATTTTATCCACCCATGGGCTTTACGAGATCGCTTTGGTACTGTAACCTCTGGCAGTAATTCGGTGAGCAGTTCGGTGGTGGGTCCGTGCTGTCGGCTGCGAGTGGGAGCTCAGCACTCCACACTCCCCGCCTGAGAACCTTGGCTGTGAACCCCACAAGGTCATCTCCATAGAACAGCACACACCACCTGCGAGCAAACCAACCAAAAGGCCAACAACCTCAGAGGCTAAGAGTTAAAAGAAAACAAAAATCGATGTTTGCCGGTTTTCCATGCTTTTTTGACTCTTAAAATACCAAGAATGGTGGGGGGTATTTTTTTTGTCTTGTGGGGGGTTATTTTGAGAAAAAAAAACGAGTCATTCTGGCCCCTGTGTGCAACAGTCCCAGGGGCGGTGGCTGTGCAGCGGCATCTCCTTAGCACACAGGACTGTTCACACGGGGGCTGCTGCACTCCACATCAGTGTTACTACGTACAGCAGCGCTCGCTAAATCGGGTATCGTATGCCTTTTCCTGTCCAACTGCCTATGTCAGGGGCCCGTCTCCCTGCCGCACTTGCTCAACCCCGTCAGAGCCGCGAGCCGCAGGGGGGGGCCGGACCCCAGTGTTTACCCACTTAAATATGTCCTGGGGTTTCAGGTAAATGTCTGTGATTTATGTTTCCTTACATGAATCCGTTTGGCTTTGATTTTTTTCTTTTTTTTTTAAGAATGAAATGCAAAAATAAAAAAATGGTTTTGTGATACAAAATTACGTTGGTGGCAAGAAATTCCCAAATCGAGGACATGAGAGGTGAGGCTCAGGGAAGGCGCCTCCTTTCACTCAGGCTTGGGGGCCTTTCGGAGCGGCCCCCAGAGCATCCTGTGATCGATCAGACGCGACAAGGCCGAGGGCAAGACACTTGGGTGGGCACCTCCGACGTCCTCGTTCTTGTCACCGTGTCCGTCTTAATGTGATTTACGTGGAGTTCTTTGTAGTTGTCCATCTGTTTATCTGGTTTGAGTTTACCAAAGAGTGACTTATCCAAAATTGTCTTTGACAAAAAAAATAGACATTGCTTTGATTGTACAGTTCAGGTTCAAACATTGTAATGGGACTGGGAAGGGGCAGAAAACTGATTGGGTTTCCCTCGAGTGATCAGAATTCCACATTTTGCAAGTTCCACTTGCGCCCATTCGTAATGCTGACATTTTCCCCTTTCCACTGCTAGCAGTGTTAGAAAGACTTCTCAAGCCATAACCCAGTACTGTAAGCTTCCACAGGGCTTCGAGGGAGGCGGCGCGGAGGCCTCCGAGCGTGCGTGGCGGGTGAAAGGCGACTCCATTCAGATCGGGCAGCAGCAATACTTGTGCCTTGTCACATGAGGATGTGCCAGGAGGATTAACGGGA
>PVJN01024608.1:0-30933 GCA_004026805.1 Lasiurus borealis
CACTTAGCCTGATCCTGAGTGTTGTCATTAAATTTCTTATAATAAAAGAGAAATGACACTCTTGGCGCTTGGATTAGCATTTCTTTGGCTATCAGTGAAGTTAAGCACCCACCCATCAGCTCATTGACCATTAAAATTTATATCTGGAAACTTTAAGATCAAGTTTATTGTTGACATTTTCAATATTGTGCACATTCATCACTCAGGATAAGGGGATGGGTCCCAGAAGCTCACTGGGCCCCAGTTTCCCTAACTGTGCAACGGGTTTGGGAGAAAATGATCTCAAGATCCCCTCAACTCTAATCTGATCTGGGACCGAGGCAGGACCAATGCTGCCGAGGGCCTGGGGACACTTCCCACTCATCCCAGGAAAGTTGGTCCCGGCTGCCAAGATGGGCCATCTCTGCCAGAATGACAGCCCACCCAGGATCAGTCACGGAGGCAGTGACTGCCCTTTGTATCCATGTTACACAAAATCAGTTATAGTTTAAGAAGTGACTTTTGTTCTTGTTGCCTTCTTGTTTAATTACTCCTCCCTCTCCTTGTGTCCCTGCCAATGCCATTAACTCCCCTATCCTTGGAAAACAGAAGGTGGACTTCCCATGGTACCTTCACTGTCTCCCTGACAACCAGAGGTGATATTCCTGACATGTTTACCAAGGAATATATTATCCCCAGCTAAGAAGAGGAGAACCACAAAGCTGTAACAGAAACGTTATATCTATCTTTACTAAAAAAAAAAAAAAAAAAAAAAAAAAAAAAAAAAAAAAAAAGTAACTGGAAAGATTAATTTCTGACTATACGCTGCCTTTAATGATGATTATTAAGCTAGAACAAATGTATATTTTTATCTTGCGTGGGTGGCCAGTTAAGATGAATTTTGTTTAGTTGAAAATGCAGGAAATTAAAATCCCTCCAAACTTATCATGGCTTGAAAATGAACATGTGAGCCCGGATAATGAGGAAAGGAGTGGACATGCATATCTTAACGCCCTGGGGAGGCTCAGATAACATGTTTTTACTTCACGTCTTCCAGAAAAATAAAAGAGGAGTTGTACGTTTTAGCCTTGGCCTCCCTCTATGTCCCCGTTCCATCCTTTCAGCTCACGTGTCACCCTCATGTTGGGCAGAGAACGTGAACTACACTCGGGGCTGATTTTGGAGTCATGGAGAAAGCCGTCTTCCAGGTGCTCCCCACTGTTCCCTCTCTTTCTGCCCCTTCGCTGCTCTCCTCCGCTGGTCCTCACCGGGCCACGCCTTCCTGACCACCTATGTAGAGTTTTTTAGCTTTGCCACACCTGGGTTCTAGCAGCTCTGGATGTCCAGTCCTCCTGGTCCCCACACCACCTCCCCCCAGCCCACCCAAAATCTAAGTAAAGAAGGAGAACCCATCCCTCGTTTCATCTCAGAGCTGAGTGGGGGTGCTTTGCTAAATCACCACATATATGCATTTGGCTTTCACCCCTAACCTTGCTTGAGGGGGCAGAGAAGGAGGGAGAGTAACATCTATTGAGTGCCTACTTTATTACAATACTAGAGGCCCGGTGCACGAAAATCATGCATAGGGGGTTGGAGGAGGGGTCCTCTCAGCCCAGCCTGCACCCTCTCCAATCCAGGACCCCTTGGGGGATGTCGTCTCGAAGACACTGTGGCACTCAGACATCCCTCTCACAAACACTGTGGCTCTCTCTCTCTCTCTCTCTCTCTCTCTCTCTCTCTCTGGTTCCTAACTACTCACCTGCCTGCCTGCTGGTCACCCCTAACTGCCCCCACCCCCATGCCGGCCTGGTCACCCCTTACTGCCTCCCCTGCCAGCCTGGTTGCCACCCACTTTATAGGCAAGGGAGCTGGGCTCAAAAAGGTTAAGTAACCTACCAAGGGTCACTCAGAGAGTAAATCATAGCATTTACTGTGGAACTCCAGAGCCTGAGCCCACCACTCACAGAGACAAATGTCAGGCTCAATCCTTTCCTTCGGGATGCTCTGAGAGAATGTGGGATCAGGCTGCCCCTGGGCTGCATCCCATCTTTCCAAGGATGCAAGGATGTGTGGTCAGCACAACTCATGCGGGAAGCAAACTGCTTTAGCCAGGACGAGGGGCCGTCTCCACAGGACAAAGGGGCGCTGTGAGCCCAGCACCTCCTGTCCCTTTGCCTCCCATGGTTCGACTGTTACCTTCACTCACGCGGGATCAGAGCAGGAGAGGAGACGCTGGCACTCTGGGCACATCTGTGTTGGCCTTGCAGAGGGAGATGATGGAGATACATGTGTGAGCCTCAAGTTCGTGCCAGGTGGGCACCTCCGGAGTGTGGAGAGCTCATCACTACCATTGAAAATATTGGGACCATCAGATTCAAGCTCCAAATTTAGAAAACCAGCTCTATAACTGAAGGATGAACGAGATGGCAGACATAGGAGAGGGAAAGGGAACCAGATGATCTTCTTTAAGAACTAAAGATCCCTCCATAACTTTTCCCCGCATCTCCGATGCCCCAGCTCCATGGGAGTCACTTGCTGTCATCTTGGGGAAGTGACTTGGCCTTTCTCAGGTGACCTCTGCTGTGAAGACTGTTAATAATTCTCATCATGGGGTGGGTAGACTTAACACAGCACCCGCACACAGGAGCTCAATAAATGGTAGCTCCCAGCCCTGGCCAGGTGGCTCAGTTGGTTAGGCGGTGTACCCACACAGAGTTGGCAGTTTGATTCATGGTCAGGGCATGTGCCCGGGTTTCAGGCTCAGTCCCTGGTAGGGGGTGTGCAGCAGGCAGCTGACCCATGTTTCCCTCTCACCTCTCTCTCTCCATCTCTCTCTTTTTCTCTAAATCAATAACAATTTTAAAATATTTAAAAATAAACACTAATGGTAGCTCCCTTCTCTGTGGAAAAGGGCCTCATAGGAGAGAAGTCGAGTCTAAAGGAAGCACTAGGATGGAAAAGGTAGACCAGAAGGTCAGGGTGGGCAGGAGTCCCCTCAGCCCTGAAGCCATGACGACAATGGGAATGGGGAAGATGGAGAGGCAATGAGGATGACGAGAGGCAGTGACAGGGAGCAGTGTCTCTCACTCCCAGCAGCCAAGCTTGGAAGGCTTTGCCCTCTTCCCCCAGAGGTGCCCTGGCTCCGGGTAACCTCTGCTGCCTGTGGCGCTCAGGGAGATGGAGGAGTGGCCAGGTTGGCAGGAGGGGAGTTGAGAATGAGAAAGCAGCAGGTGGCACATTAGCTCTGAGAGCCACAGAGATAAGAGGGAGGGCTCCAGAGTCAGAGAGCCTAGATTCCAGACTCTGCTCCCTGTTTTCTAAGTTCTGACCTCTGCAACCTCAGGCAAGTCAGTGCACACCTCTGAACCTCAGTCACCCCACCTTTAAAATGGGTATAATGATCATCCATATCTCAAAGTGTCCTTGAGATATAATAAAGTGGAATGAGATTATGTAAAGCACTGAGGAGCGTGCCCCTTACTTAGCACGCAGTTAGAGGTTACAGCACCATTATCGCTGTTGTGATGGTTATTATTTTATCTTAAGGATTGTTAGAGAGCCCCTATAGGCAACTCTCTTCATGATGTTTGGAAAGTCTCTGACAGAGCCCTGCACTGTGGCCAAGTTCATGCTGCCAGACATCCAGGTTGGACCACTCAGGTGACCGCTCTGAGCCTCAGTTTCCCCATCTGTAACCGGTGTCGTTGGACACGGCAGAGGGTGGATTCCCCGAGGCAGGGTGGGAAGTGGCCAGCACTGGGCCCAGCACAGAGGAAGCCTGGAGAAATGGGAGTTCCCTTTCTTTTCCTGCTCCCCCCCGAGAAAGAGCGGAAACCAAGGTTAAGGACCTGCTGGGCTTCGCTGTCCACCTGGTGGGAGAGAGAGCTGGATGGAGAGCAGGAAGGGGGGGGGGAGGTCAGCAGGTCAGCTTAGTCCCCTCTGGGATCCAGCAATTTGGAAACAGACTCCCTGTCTGTGGCTCGCCCAGCCCACTGTGGCCTTTCCCAGAACAAGGCAGGATACTGACCTGTGCTCACCAGCAAGGGCGTTGTTGTATGTGTGTTTCTACTTAGAGACCCCCTGGCACACAGTGGGCCAGCAGCCTCCACATCAAATGAGGTGCAGCCTGGTAATGTTCATCCCCTGGATCTCAGGGAGGCCCCCGTGTGAGCGTGATAACTCTGGGAGTCCTGGGAGACCTGGCAGAGAGACAGGAAAGGGGGTTCAGGGGCCCCTGGAACATTGTTCTGAGGGGCTTCACTCACAGATCTTCCTTTCTTACAATCTAGGCTAGTGTTAGGATTCCTATACTCGATGCCATTCCTGATGACACTATAATAAGCTGCCATTTTTTAACTGAGCACCTACTGGGTGCCAGGCCTCATGTGAAGTACACTCAATCCTCATTATTCCTGGATTTTGTATCTGCAAATTCACCTACTCGCTAAAATTTATGTGTAACCCCGAAATCAACACTGTGGTGTTCTCTCTCTCTCTCTCTCTAAGGTGAGTCCCTAGACACACACGTTCTCCACTGGGGTGGGACAAGGCCACGCTCCGCCTCCTGGTTCCAGATCTCCTGCTATAAACAGGGGTCCGTCTTACGGCCTGTCTATGCCATGTTTTTCACATTTGGGGGTTTTCTGTGGATAATTTTACTGTTTAGAAGGGTCTCCAAACAGTGCTGAGTGCTGTCCAGTGTTCCTATGCGCAAGAAGGCTGTGATGTCCTTACAGAGAAAATGCATGTGTTAGATAAGCTTTGTTCAGGTACGCAGCATACTGCCTTTGGCCTGAGTTCATGAATATTAACAAATGAGCAGAAGGAATTCTTACCATTTGCAGCAACCTGGATGGAACGGGAGAGCCTTATGCTAAGTGAAATAAGCCAGTCAATGAAAGAAAAATACCACATGATCTCACTCATTTATGGATAATAAAGAACATTATAAACTGAGGAACAAAAAGATAGATACAGAGGCAGGAAAGCATCAAAAATACTGTCAAATTACAGCGGGAACGTTAGGGAGAGGTGGGGTAGATAAAAGATCAACTGAAGGACTTACATGCATCCATATAAGCATAACCAATGGGTGCAAGACACTGGGGGTGAGGGCATGCATGGGAGTTGGGGAGCAATGGGAAGATATGTATACATGTAATACATTAATAAATTTAAAAAAAAAAAGAAAACAAAAACAAAAAAAAACAAATGAGCAATACATGTTAGATGAGGAGGTCTCTAAGTAGAAACACATGTATAACAACGTCATGCATGGAGAAGTTCATGAAAACACGGCCATGAGAGGCTCACAGCATCTAACCCTGTGTCTCCCCTGGGAGCAGTGGCTTAGTGTTCGCTGATGGTTTTTGATGCCCTTGCTAAGAACCACAGCGGAGATAAATATTATCACTTCCCTTTTACAGAGGTGGAGATGGAGACAGAGGAAAGTGGAGTTTGCTCCTGTCACCTGCTCAAATGGGGAGGAGCTGGGCTCCCACCTGTCTGCCCCCCATGCCTGCATCCCCCCCTCCGCACTGGGACATGGGGAGGGTATCTACCTCCCAGGAAGGCAGTGTGGTGCTCACACCCACAGGGACAGAATGTCTGAGCAGGACCAGCCTGCTGAGCTGCAGCCTGGGCCTCCGTTTACAGAGAAACTGAGGCCTGGGGCGAGCAAGTATTAGGCTAAGGCATATGAACTCACAGAGGCCCAGGGAAACAGCTCCATTCTTGGTTCTTACCAGTTCCTCAGCAACATTGCCGAGTGCCTAAGACCTCATTTTGTGAGTTTCCCATAAATCTTTCTTTGGAAAAAAAAAAAATATATATATATATATATATATTAACAAAGAAAACTAATACTTGTCCAGCACCTACCACCTGCAAGCACTTATTCTCACACCCCTGAGGGTAAAGGATTAGCCCTGGAGTTGTCTCGATGGGAGCTTTGCCCCTGCGCCCGCCGCATTCACCTCTGCACACAAAGGCATTAGGGTCCGCTTGGCCCACATGCAATGGGAGACAGAGGAGCAATGAGTTAATGCTCCCAGGGCTGTACCCACAGTGACGGTGGGGTGCTGTGGATCAGTTGCTCAACTTCCTTGCTGCTTGGTAAGGATCACCCCAGTCATGGTCCACACTGTCCCGCAGGCTCCCAATGGGACAGAACTCGAGGCTCTCAGGATGGCATTTGGCTTGATACTGATTCCTTCCCTTCCTGCATCAGGTCCTCCCTCCCCCAACCAGTGTCTCCTGGGGTCCCCTCCCACTCAAATAGCAGCTTTCCCCTCAAGTGAACAGCGCACCTGGGACACGGAAGGCAGGTGGTACAGATGGTGACTCATGTCCACGCAGATCAACACAGATCACTGTGTCTTCCTTAACACAATGCCACCTCTGGCCGAGCAAGAATAGGCGGTCCGGCCGAAACTGGTTTGGCTCAGTGGATAGAGTGTCGGCCTTCGGACTGAAGGGTCCCAGGTTCCATTCCAGTCAAGGGCATGTATCTTGGTTGCAGGTACATCCTCAGTGGGGGTGTGCAGGAGGTGGCTGATCGACGTCTCTCTCTCATTGATGTTTCTGACTTTCTATCCCTCTCCCTTCCTCTCTGTAAATAATCAATGAAATATTTTTTTTAATTCAGTATTCTGAAATGCCGTCCATCTGAAGACCTCATTTATTTTTTAGCATAAGAGCTGTCCACAGTTCCCAGTGCCCACGGAATGAAATCCAGTTCCCCAGCTTGGCTCCCGTGCCTCTGGGTTACCTTCATGGTTTCTCCTTTGCCCATTCCCTGCTGTTCCCTGGTCGTGCCAACGTCTCCACCTCCTCTCACGGCCCTTTTGCCCAGCCTGCCCTTTGCTTTCCCCCCAGTCAAGTTCACGGGCCCATCTTTGCGAACCCATCGAGATGCCCTTGGCTCTCCCAGGCCCGCTCAGCCCTTTCCTCCTCTGGGCTCCGAAGTGCTGTGCCTGTGCCGCTGCCGACTGCCGGTCACGCGACATCATGTGACTTCGTCAGACAGTGAGCTTTAGTTCATCTCTGAGTTCCGGGACTTGGTGCAGATGGGGTGTCAGTAAGTCACGCTGAATGAATCCATAACCACTAGGCTACACAGCAACTTGGCCTACGGGGCCCCTTCGCCTTTGCAAAGTAGAGTCAGCCGACGCAGGCGAGTCTGGAGTGAAGACATTGGGCAAAAGGCGGCGAGGACCAGCGGGTGACCCTGCAGGCGGGGGACAGCACAGAACAGACTATCCTCTTCCCTAGACTGTCAGGCTCCAGAGAGCGGCCGTGGCTCCCCTGGAGCCCTCAGCTCAGCACTTCCCCATTCGCCACCGCCTCTCTCACTGCTCCCCGTCCCCGAAGCCTGCTTCCATATTTGCAGGCCTTTGAATGCTGCAGCCAAACCACTGCTGTACTTCTGAAAGCAGAACCACACACCACCGGCCACCGCTCCTCGCTGACTTCCTGCCCCCGGGGGTCCGATCCCGGCCTCCTGCCCCTTCGTCCACAGTGCACACCCTTGTCCGGGCAGCCACATCCACCCCATGCGCACTGGCCCTGCCCCGGCTCCTCTGCTCCTGCACCAGCCATCTTTCTTCAGCCTCCTTCATCTCCCTCCTTTATCTCCCTCCTTCTTCCCCCTCTGTCCCCTTCCATCCCCCTCCAGCCGGGCGCCCTGGGACCTCTGCCCTGCTCCGCACCACTCTCATTCTTGAACCACTTCCCCATTTTGAATTCTTCGTGTCCCTCCTCCCTTTATTCCGGGGAAGCCTGGTCCAAAGTGTGACTTCTGTGGGTCAAAGGCCAGGATTAAAAATAGGAAGGGGTTACCATTTCTGTCACCCCACTTCCTTAGCCAGGAAGAGGACGCAAAGGTAGCGCGTGCCCTGGCCAAGCGAAGAGGCTGCTAGAATCACTGCACCAGCCAGGCCCCTGGGAGTGGTGGCCAGGAAACACGGAGGCCCACCAATGGGCTCAGGCTGGGTTCCAGTTTCTCAGGAAATGGAAGGTGTAGTAGCCATGCCCATTGTATAGATGGCTAGAGTGGCTCAGGTAGGATCAGGCCTAAATGGGCAGTTGGACATCCCTATCAATATCCAGGACTGCTGGCTCCCAACTGCTCTCCTGCCTGCCTTCCTGATTGCCCCTAACTGTTCTGCCTGCCAGCCTGATCACTCCCTAACTATTCCCCTGCCAGCCTGATTGATGCCTAACTACTCCCCTGCCAGCCTATTTGCCCCTAATTGCCCTCCCCGGTGGGCCTGATCACCCCTAACAGCCCTCCCCTTCAGGCTTGATCACCTCCAACTGCCTTCTCTTGTAAGCCTGGTTCCTCCCAACCGTCCTCCCCTTTTGGCCATCTTGTATCCACATGGGGGCAGGATCTTTTGACCACATGGAGGCAGTCATCTTGTGTGTTGGAGTGATGGTCAATCTGCATATTTCTCTTTTATTAGATAGGATAGAGGCCTGGTGCACGGGTGGGGAGCCAGCTGGTTTGCCCTGAAGGATGTTTCATATCAGGGTGGGTGTTCCCTTGGGGCTTGAGGTGGCCTGGGTGAGGGGCCTGTGATGGTTTGTAGGCCAGCTACACCCGCTGGTGACCCAAGCAGAGGCCTTAGTATCTGGGATTTATTTATCTTCTACAATTGAAACTTTGTAGCCTGGAGCAGAGCCAAGCCTTCTGCTCCTATGGCCATTGAAACTTTGTTGCCTTAAGCAGAGGCCTGGACCAGCCAGGGTGTGCAGAAAGCTTGGCTTCCTCCATCGCCAAGAGCAACTCAAGACTCCCTCCTGCTCTCTCTGTGGCCATAGCCATATTGGTTGGGTTAATTTTCATACTCACTCTGATTGGCTGGTGGGCGTGGCTGGTGGGTGAGCAAAGATATGGTCAATTTGCATATTACTTTTTTATTAGATAGAATTGCTCTCAGTGTTGAATCTAATTGAAACTGACAGATGCAAGACTGCATGAGGAACGAGCCACCTAAAAACTGTGAGGCCAAGTTTCTCCTAAAACTGAGAATGACCCCATCCTCCACTTGGGATGACCAAGAATAAAGTGAGATAATATTTAAAGTGACAACCGCAGCATAAAACACATAGACATCTCACCAAAGAAAGACAATCACCTTCCCCTTTAAAACTGCTGTTGCTTCCTTCAGTGGAGGACTTGATGGCAGGCTTTCGGGCTCCTTCGAGCTGCCCTTGCTGGAATGCACTTAGTACCTCAGGGCGCTGCCATCAGAGGCCGCACACAGCCTGCCGCCAGGCCAGCTGGGTGGTGGTAGGTGGCACTGAGCCAGCGTCCTCAGCAACCTCGGGAGCTGCTGAGACAGGGTGACTTTGATGTGGAGCCAAAGGAAGATGTGTTATAATTATCTAAATTATTTGAGGCCCCCACAAAACTCAAAGAATACAGGTCGCTTGCAAATTTTAAATTCCCTGCTGCCGGCCATCACACCAGCTGAGTTCTTGGTTCCTCACCCAGCCCCAGTCCTGCAGTCTCACATCCTGGGGCCTTTGCACATGCTGGAGTCCCTGCCTGGCATTGCCTCCCTTCCCCTCCCTTCAGCCCCCACAACCCCTCCACCAGGAAGCCACCTTTGCCCACCCCTCTGCAGTGCTCTGTGCATGTGGCATGTATCCCTCTCTGCTGTAATCCCCCACTTGTGTGCCTGGGTCCCCAACAACATGTGGGTTCATCGAAGGCAGCGAGCAAGCTTCGCTCCTCTTCGTGCCTGGGGCTCCCTCGATGCCTCACACAGAGAGGACCTCAAGACGTGTTTGTTGAAATGCACTCTTACAACCATGTGGTAGAGGAGGGACCCAGCATTTCAAAATCTAAAAGAGCTCTTTTTGAATTCTAGCTGTTCAACGAAATAACCCATGCCATTGGTTTGAGTTGGTTAGCCTCTCTTGCAACTCAGTTTCCATTTTGTGAAATAGAATGATGAGTCTCAGATAATTGTTTAAAGGAAACACAATCACACACACACATACACACACACACACACACACACACACACACACACACACACACTCCAGTGGGACGTTTCCACAGTTGGAGATAAATGGAGAGTGAGCCATTTACACTGACAGGCCAGGTCAAAACAAGATGGCCCATCGGCACCACTCAGAGGTATTGACCTTGATGTCTTGATCTCAGTCTCTTCCATACACAGGCCCTAAGTCCTGGAATGTCCATAGCAATACTATTCATAACCGCCCAAGAGGCTGGAGACCAGACTACACAAGGCCTCCTGAGCATCCCTCCCAAGGACAGAGCATGCCTTGACTCCAGGAGTGGGAGAGAAAGATAGAAACATCAATGATAAGAGAGAATCATTGATTGGCTGCCTCCTGCATGCCCCACACTGGGGACTGAATCCACAATCAGGGCATGTGCCCTAAACGGAAATCAAACCGTGACCTCCTGGTTCGTAGGTTGATGCTCAATTACTGGGCCATGCTGGCTGACCTCAAATGAGTTTCTAGCCTGCCCTATAAATATCAGGCTTATTAGCCAACACACACACACACACACAGACACACCTCTATATATTGATACACTGATTTCAATAGATAGATGGATAGATAAATACTACTGGTCTTGTTTTTCTGCAGACCTCTGACTGACACATGGCAGAAATGAACTTTAAAAATCCAGAAGAAGCACACAGATTGGGACCAGAGGCCAGCTTATCTCCAAGTCCATACAGGTGGGTCTGTTTATCAAGCACTTGCCCTGCTCAGCATGACTCAATTATAAGAGGAATAAAGCTGAAAACCTCTCTATGGCTCCTCAGAAAAAGTCTTCTGATAGCTTGAGATGTCTACTGAATCCTGTAGCCAGACTCTGGACAGTGGTTAGCCCACCTGCTTCTGTGAAAATCCAGCATCCTCTAAGACTACAACTATAGCTCAAAGAGATTCTTTATGATGTAATTTGGAGTCAGAATCAAGCAGTCCTTCACAGCCACCGGCCCCCTCCTCACCTATTCAGTCTGGAAACACTTTCATTCTTATCAACTTCAACTTCAACTTCAACTGAGCAGTGATCAGCAGTGGACTTACGATAATGCTCTTGTTTTGCTTTTTTGTAAAGTCAATGAAATAATTCTTAAATGCAACTTTTACATTAATGACTTTAAAATACTATCACTTCTGAATAATTCACTGCTTATTTTAGCTGCACAATAGTCCATGAGGCCTCATACATAGACTTCTGTGAGGTCGTTCGTGATGGCAAAACAAATACAACATGGACCCACCAACCTCGGATGCTTCTCCATCAGGTTTCAGTGTCAGGTTTCCAATAACTTGGTCCCTCTACCCTTGAGCTTTAGACACACCAGGGCAGGGCGGAAGTTATGAGGTCATCTCATTCTGACATTGACAAATCGAGGTGACTCTCTCACAGCACATTTCCTCCCAGGAGTAGAAAGCATTAAACCTTGTCTATAGACCAGACCCTGTGCACATGGGCATTGGGGCATAGATTCCAATGCCTCTAGCTCTCATAGAGAAAGTGACAACTTGTCATCTGTAACTTTAATACTAAACTCTGGGTGAGCTTGGTTTTACCTGGGGTCTGCCTCCCGTGGAGAGGTTTCATACACATGAACACACTGAAAGAAGACACATACTTTCTTCATTTGCCAGAAGCTCAGCCTACTAGTGTCTGTGCAAATTAGCTACACTCTTGGTTTTGCTTTTTGCTTTTTTTTTTTTTTTTTTTTTGTAATTTCAAGTTCACTGTGCCCAGATGTCTTGTCACATCATTACAGAAGCATGAGCTTGTGAGTCCTGGAGGGTCTGGCAGGAGGAATTTTTCAAATCCCCCAAACAGGTTTCTGCAGCCCAGCCATCTGGTCGCCCTAACACACAGCCAGTTGCCACGCTCTGCTTCACCTTCTCCCAAGTACCCCATGACCTGGAGATGACTCAGGGCCCCCAGAATGAAGAAAATCCTCCGAATCCCAATCACTTCCTCCGTCACATCCTCCGGCCCCACTTACAAAGCAGAAAGGCTCCGGATGAATGAGGAAAGTGGAAGCTGAGCCCAGCAAACTTCTCCCTGAATGTGAATGAACGGTTGCGACATTCTTTCCAATCTGGGTCAAGGGAGTTCAGTTTTTCTGCCTTTAGCCTGCGGGTCTCAGATGACACTTGGCAGGTGGACAGCCCTGCTGTTTCTTGCAGGCTAAGCAGATTGTTTATAATCCTCAAACAAAACCAAAAAAAAAAGCAAGATAGTCAATAGCAGGTTCTGAGGAGAAAATGGAGCAGCCAACAAACACTGCTGATAAGAATGTAAGTTGGTACAACCACTTTGAAAACCTACATGGCAATAGCTCCAAAAACTGAAAACACCTTAGTCCTGGCAGCCCCTCTCCGGGTTATATATGCGACAGACGTGCACGCACTGGAATGTCCATAGCAATGCTATTCATAACCACCCAAGGCTGGAGACAACAGAATGTCTACAAGCTAGTAGAATGGGTACAGAAGTATATTCACACAATGGAATGCAGCAATGAGAATGAGAATCGGTGGCTCTGAGCAACATCAGGGAAGAATGTCATCGTGTGATATTGAGCCAAAGAGACCAAGATACCAAAAAAGGACATACTGTGTGATTCCACTGACAGAAACTATCGAAACAGAACTGACCTATAGAATAGCAATCGGGAGAATCGTTACCATTGGAGGCAACATTGTGACAGGAAAGGGTCACCAGGGCACTCTTCGGTGATAGGTAATATTTGATTATCTATTGCCACCTAATAAATTACCCCCCAAATTAGGACTTCAGACAACAACTGTTGCCCAGCCAGTGTGGCTCAGTGGTTGAGCATCCACCTATGAACCAAGAGGTCATGGTTCCATTCCCGGTCAGGGCACATGTCTGGGTTGCAGGCTTGATCCCCAGAGTGGGGCATGCAGGAGGCAGGTGATCAATGATTCTCTCTCATCATTGATCTTTCTAATTCTATATATCTCTCTCTTCCTCTCATAAATCAATAAAATCTATTTTAAAAAAATAGGACCGCATCATTGATGGGTGAATGGATAAAGAAAATGTGATATTTACAGATGTAGATATATATATAGATAGATAGATAGATAGATATAGATATAGATATATAGATATATATATACATACATACAGATGTAGATATATATATTTATATTTATTTATTCATTTGAGGGGGGTGGGGAGAGGAGAGCCTGGGTTTGAAGCCCACAAGAGTACTCTGTGAACTGCCAGAACAAGACCCAAGTCGCCAAGCAGAGCGACAAGTGAATCACCCAATTCCTGCTTAGTCACCGCAAGGTACTTTCCACACCGACACATGGAGATGGTTACCAGAGAACTGTCTGCTGGCTGCTCTCGCATCAGCTCAAAGAAAATGTTGTTGTAACCTTTCCTTGGGAGGGGGAAAAATAGCATCACTTTCCCTTTCCCTTTCTTGTTGGAGAGAGATTTGTTGGCAACGCCGCTGAAGTGATTGTTTTTGTTTACCCTGGAGAAGGTTTCCAGATAGCTCTGAATCCCGCGCTTTGTGCCTGTGGCAGGCCCTTCGAGTCTTAAGCACTTAATGTCTAAGTGTGTAAACAGCCCCCTTCGAGACGACTGTCCCAGGCTGCCCAGATCCCCGGGCCTCCCATCGCGCTCTCGGGTCGCCAGCAGAGTCCTCCCGGCCCGGAGGAGTTAGAGAGCTACCGGTCCAAGTCCTCACTCTGACCTAGTATCGGCATTAACTAGGGCACTTCCGACTTCCCGACCCCCCTACTTCCTAATTAATAATCGTGAGGATTAGTAATGCTTACCCACAGAGTGGTTATGAGGATTAAACGAGGTGATGTGTACGTAGAAGCACCGAACACTGCTTGGCACTAACGTAGTAGTTGCTTAGTTAAAATGAGTTCACCCCTGCCTCCTCCCTCCTGATCCTTCACTATTTCCCTGTCATTTTCTTTTTTTAAATGCCCTCTCGTCCTCTTCCTTCCTTCCACTCCAAACTTAATCCGTGGCAACACTCTCCTCTCCTCTCCTCTCCGCTCTGCTCCTTCTCTATATGTAAACTGCCTGGTTTCGAGTCTCAAGCCCCCTCTGCGTTCACAGCCATCCCTCCGGCTGGCATAGCCTTGGCACGGTGGCTATTGAAAGCCAGCCAAATTCTGGTTAAAAACACTGCGATTCTTGGCCAGACTTTTCTCTCCTTACAAACAAGGGTGATGTTTCAGGCATGGGAAGTCTTCCCATCCATTTAAACCCCAGGGGGAAAAAATAGCAACACCTCAGTGTGTGGCCTTAGGTGGACAGCCGTGCGAGGCTCCGGGTATTGACAGAAATAAATCTGGTGTTTCTGAAAATTGTGAAACATGTGCAGTGAATGTGTCATCCCAACAAAAGTGAGTCAGTCCCCAGGCCTGGGCCCAAATCTGGCTGTGTTTGCTTTCTAAATAGAAAGTATATTCCTGGCCAGCCTAACATTAGCAAATCGGTGGTCAATGAGAGTGGAGAGAGGCAGAAAAGGAGACATGCAAATCTATACTTTGTAAGAACTATTACTGGAAAAAATGAAGTTCTCCCTCTTTGATTTAAAACATTTTTTTTCCTTTTTCTCCTTTCCTTTTCTCTCTATCCTCTGTCCGCACCAAGTTTTTCCTTCCAGCATTATCTTAGCACAGACTTTTAAGGTGGTCTTTGAAAACAAGATCATATCAAGACAAATATATATATATATATATATATATATATATATATATATATATATATATGAAAAATACAAAAGATCAATAAGTTGGTCCTTTGCAAAAATAAATAAGATTGACAATAAACAGACTCATAAAGAAAAGAGAGAGAGAGAGAGAGAGAGAGAGAGGGCCCAAATAAATAAGAAATGAAAGTGAAGAACAATTATATACCAGCAAATTGGACAACCTAGATGAAATGGATAAACTCCTACAAACATACAGTGTCCCAAGACTGAATCAGGAAGAATCAGAAAATCTGAGCAGACTGATTACAATTAATGAAATTGAAGTGATAGTCAAAAAACTCCCAGCAAACAAAAGCCCTGGACCGGATGCCTTCACAGGTAAATTTTACCAAACTCTCAAAGGGGAACTAACACCCATCCTCCTCAAACTATTCCAAAAATTCAGTGGGAGGAAAAACTCCCAGGCCAACATTCTCTAATTCCAAAATCAGATAAAGACATTACAAAGAAAGCAAATTATAGGTCAGTATCCCTGATGAATGTAGATGCAAAAATAGTCAACAAAATAATAGCAAACCTGACTCAGCAATACATTAAGATCATATCCCATGATCAAGTGGGATTTATTTCTGGCATGCAAGCTTGGTACAATATTCACAAATCAATGAACATGAAACACTATATAAACAAAATAAAAGATTAAAAACCACATGATCATATCAATCGATGCAGAAAAAGAATTTGATAAAACACAGCACCCATTTATGATTTTAAAAAAAAGACTTTCAATAAAATGGGAATAGAGGGAGCATACCTCAACATAATAAAGGTTGTGTATGACAAATCCACAGCCAATATCATACTCAATGGACAAAACCTATATGTGCTTCCCTTAAGATAGGGAACAAGACAGAGATGTTTGCTTTCACTACTCATGCTCAATAAGGTACTGAAGAAGAAACAGCCACAAGAATCAGACAAGAAGAAGAAATAAAAGGTATCCCATTTGGGAAGGAAGAAGTAAACTGTCATTATTTGCAGATGACATGATACTGTATATAGAGAACCCTAAAGATCCCTCCAAAAAATGACTGGACCTGATCCATGAATTCAGTAAAGTAGCAAGATACAAAATAAATATCCAAATGTCAGTTGCATTTTTATATCAGAAAGGGAAACTAAGAAAACAATCCCCATTCACAATTGCACCAAAAAGATAAAAATAAAATACCCAGCAATAAATTTAAACAAGGAAATAAAATACCTGTACTTGAAAAACTATAAGGCACTAAAGAAAGAAAGAAAAAAAATACAAATAAATGGAAGCATATATCATGTCCATGGATAGAAAGAATTAACATCTTAAAATGTCCATACTACTCAAAACAATCTATAGATTCATTGCAATCCCTGTCAAAATACCAATGGCATATTTCACAGAATTAGAACAAATATTCCAAAAATTTTTATGGAACTACAAAAAGACAAACAAAAATATAGCCTCAGTAATATTGAGAAAGACGATCAAAATTGGAGGTATCATGCTATCCAATACAAAACTATACCAGAAGGCCATAGTAATCAAAACAGCATGGTATTGGCATAGAAACAGACATTCAGACCAATGGAGCAGAATAGAGACCCAGAAATAAACCCACATTTATATGGTCAATTAATATTTGACAAAGAACATACAATAGGGTAAAACAGTTTATCCAATAAATAGAGCTGGGAAAATTAAATAGATATGTACAAAAACCTTGAAACTAGGTCACCTCCTTTTACCTTTTACAGAAATAAACTAAAAAGGATTAAAGACTTAAATGCAAGATTCAAATTCACAAAACTCGTGGAAGAATATCCAATAAACACTTTGTTATCACTCTTAGTAACAATTTTTGGATATATTTGCTTGGGTAAGGGAAACGAAAGAAAAATAAACAAATGGAAGTACATCAGACTAAAAGGTTTTGCACAGGGAAAAAAAAATATCATAAAAAACAAGAGATGCCCTAGCTGAGTTTGCTCACTGGTTAGAGCGTCAGCTGGTGGACTGAAGGGCTATGGTTAAGGGCATGTACGTTGGTTGCAGGCTCCATCCCCAGCTCTGATTGGGGTGGATGCAGGAATCAACATCCCCAAGTGGAATTCATGTGTCTCTCACATCCATGTTTCTTTCTCTGTCTCTCCCTCTTCCTTCCTCTAAAAATTAATGGCAAAAAAATATCCTCACAGGAGAATTAACAACAACAACAAAAAAATCCCACAAAAACAAAAACAAAACACAAATAGACAATCTACTAGATGAGAGAATATATCTGCCAATGATACATCTGATAAAGGGTTAATATCCAAAATTTATAAAGAGCTCATACTACTCAACACCAAAACCCCAAACGATCCAATTAAAAAAAATAGGCAAAGAATCTGAATAAACACTTCTCCAAAGAGGATATACAGATGGGGAACACACATATGGAAAGACGCGCAGTGTCACTAATTGTCAGAGAAAAGCAAATTAAAACCACAATGAGATATCATCTCACCCCATAATGACTAACACTAATAATGTCAAGTGTTGATGAGAATGTGGAGCATGCAACCCTCATGCACTGTTGGTGGGAATGCAGACCGGAGCAGCCAGGATGGAGAACAGGATGCAGTTTCCTCAAAAGGTTAAAAATGGGCCTGCCTTACCACCCGGCGAGTCCACGTGGGGATGTACAGCATGGCGATTATAGTCAATTCTACTGTATTGCGTATTTGAAAGTTGCTAAGAGAGCAAACCATAAAAGTTACCCTCAAAAGAAAAATAAATGTTATAACTAGGTATGGTAGTGGATGTTAACTAGACTTACTGTGGTGATCATTTTGCAATCTATACAAATACTAAAACGCTAACATCTGAAACTAATATAATGTTTTAAGTCCATTAAACCAATTAAAGTATCTTAATTCTTAAATATTAACGATTTTCCAAAGGGAAGGAAGGAAGGAAGGAAGGAAGGAAGGAAGGAAGGAAGGAAGGAAGGAAGGAAGGGAAGAAGGAAAGGAGGGAGGGAGGGAGGGAACAGAACCATAAAGCAGCATTGAAACAGCCTGGAGTAATTGGAAGCTGTAACCTTCAGAATAAGATAGGCCTGGGTTCAAACCCCGGTCCTACCTTCAACTAGCCATGTGTGTGAGACAGAGAGAGAAAAAGAGGAAAAAAAAATCCCATCTCAGGCTTAGTATCACTTCAACCAATAGGAACACCCTGCCTCTTGCCTGTGAAGATTAAAGACTGGCATCGGCAGAGCCCAGGCCCGGCAGGTGCCCAGCGTCTCTGAGTCACCTTTCCCTTCCTTCCTTTCCCTGGGAAGGTAAGTTTCCGGAAGGCATGCCTCCCCACTCCCTGAGCACCCGGGGCTGCCCCTTCTGCAGGGTGTGAGCGCCGAGCCTTCCGGAGCAGCAATAACCGCAGCGGCTGCTACGTCAGCCTCTCTCTCTGCTCCAGACACAGATTCTAGAGAAGACAAGCAGCGCAGGGCCCGGGCCTCCGGGTGCCAGCGTCCCTGGCCAGCCTCGATGCCTGAGTCACGTGGGCTCCGTGGTGCCAGAGGAAGTGATGCAACCACCCTCCGGCTTTGGGTCAGCCAGGAGGAAAGTGTCCTGTTACAGCGAATGCGGGCCTGGCCTCTGGGCTCCAGGGCTGTACCCGGGCCCAAACCCACAGCAAAGGGGCGGCCGGAGAGCCGGGCTCTGTGCAGACACTGCCTGCTGTTTACCCTGCTGGTGCCCTGCCATCCGGGCCCCAGGAAGGGCCTAGCCACGCACACCATCCCTGGGTTTCTCCTTCTCTCTCACTCCAGCCCTGACGACAAACACCTGTTTCCTTTGGCTGGGTCCCTATGGGGTACGGCTATTCAAATGGACTTCATATGCATAGCAGGCATGTAATTGAATTCAATTATAGTAACTGCACTCATTAAAAACCTATGTAATGTTCATTAAGCAGCCTAGGTAATATGCAATTAATATTAACATATGAATTGTGCATTGGGTCACTAATATGCGCATTATGTCTAATACTCCACGCGTGTATTAATTACAGCGCATGCCAGAAAAAACGCCGCATTCCAAGCTGGCAGGCCCGTCCCAGTTAGAAACCCTTTTGATCTCCTACCAATCCCTTTTATGGAGCATCTTTTGCATCCACTGGAACACAGGCATTTCAGCTCTTTTACACGAAGATGGCTGCTGGCGAGAAAGGACTCAGAAGCCGCCGGTTCGTGGATGTGAGTAACCTCGAGACGCTGGTACAGAGCGTATGTATCCTGGAGAAGGGCCATGACCTTAAGGGCAGAGTTCAGACTGCTGCGTTCTGTCCTGGCCTTCCCCCAGACTTCCCCTGCCAATCACCCCCACCTGCATAATAGCGCTTGACATCACCAGGACATCACCTAGATGATCTCATGAGGGGGACGGCCAACATGCTCCGGAAATGCAGAGTGGCAGTCGCGCTGAGCACGCTCCGGGCGGAAAGTTTCCGCATTAAAGAAAAGTGGCTGCTCCATCGCGCCCAGCCTGCCCTCTACGTGGGTAGGTCTGTCCAATGTGGCTCGGCTGTGACGAGCAGGCCTGGGGATACTGCCCCTCAGGCGAGGCTCTCTCACAGCTTCTCCGCTCACCGCATGCTCGGCATTGCCTGGTGCTTGCAGTTACCATGTCCGGTTTATAAACCTGGGGGAGTGAGGCTCTGGTGAGTGAAGGGAGCTACCAAGGTCAACGCGGCAGGCCTCCCTGGCACGAAGGAGATGACAGGAGAGGTCCAGAGAGGCCTGCGTCCTAACCCCGTGTGGCTGGTTTCTGACTCTGCACCCAGCCTTCCTCCCCTGTCCCCGCCTTTGGCTGAAATTAGCCAACTGTTGACCGCTCACCACCTCATCTCCCTGTCAGGAAAGCCCTGAGAATCCCACCTCCAAAGGAACTGTCACCGCACGCTGTTCCCTCCAACAGTCACTGGAGTGTTCATTGACCACTGCCTCCAACCAGGCCCTGCGCAGGACACGGAGGTGAGACGCGCCAGCCAGGTTACACCGGATGTGGGTGTTGCTTCCCATCTTCTCAGCCTCTCTAATCCTCACTCTCCCAAGTGGGCGTCTCTCTCCCTGGCCCGTGTCCTTTTCTTCCTCTCAACACCGTGAAACACCGGGTGTCTCTCAGAACAGACCAAAACCCACTTGCCACCACGGCTCCGTCTGCACCTGGCTCAGCCCCCACCCACTCGGTCACACGCCGCTTGGTTTCTCCCACTGGCCTAGGAGAGCGCTTGGTCCTGCACAGGTGCACGGCTCATCACTAAGATTATTGAAAAGATCCAAGCCAGAGCCACCTCCTCCAGGAAGCCCTCCCTAACACCCCCAAGCAAAGCTGCTGCTTCTGCCCCATCTAGCATTTCCAGATCCCTTTGTGCCTAAGGCGCTTCACAGGGATAATTGATTTACCTACTTATCCTCCTCGGCTCCCCCTCCCAACGCACAAACTGTCGGAGCCACCCGTGAGTCTTGTTGATCCTCCACACAGTAGGATCACAGGTAATAGGTCAAACTAATGAATTCATCCATCACAGAAAGTCACGTGGAAGAAAGAACCCACATTCTGGAGTGAGGGGGGTCTGAACTTAATCCCTGCTTTTATGTTCTCAAGCGAAGTGACCTTGGGCAAGTCACCTGAGCTCTCCAGTCGCTCTGGAATGAAAGAGGGTGTCCTGTCAAAGATCACAATCCTTTCTTCAGTCTAGAGCAGTGGTTCTCTACATAGCAACGAAAATAGTTTTATGGTTGGGGGTCGCCACAACATGAGGAACTGCATTAAAGGGACGTGGCATTAGGAAGGTTGAGAACCATGGTCTAGAGGATTCCTAGGATATTGTACCTCAAAGGCCCGGTCCAGAGGCTGGGACCTGGTCACCTTGCCCTTCTCGCCAGCCACCTGCCAGCTCTCCTGGCCACCACCCCCGGGAAGCTGAGGTGGGGCAGGGCCGCTCAAAGGCAAAGGGGCTCCCGGTCCTGCCTGCTTCTTAGATCACGAGACTGAGTCTCCCACCTCACGTGGGTGTCCTGAGCTGGGAGAAGGAGCCTCACGTTTGCCCAGCACCCACTCGGTGCCTGGTGTGACACCCCTCACCTCACCCTCTGTGTCCTGTGTGAAGGGAAATGAGATGCTGCCTGCCAGTGTGATTTGTGAACTGTAAATCAGGATGCAAATGTCCGTGGCTACCTGTCTCCAAGGAAACAGAGGCCTCGGGGAAAGAGTTCAGCGCTTGCCCCTGCTCCCCTCACCCACCTTCCCGGAGTCTGAACCTGCAGAGGGCAGAGGCCCCACCTGGCCAGGTTTGCAACTGGAAATGGTGTTGGAGAGGAAGGCTGATTCATACCCACTCACTGACTCCTTTAGGCATCCGTTCGCTCACACACACACACACACACACACACTCATCTACCCACTTTCCCGTATTTTCCAGTGTATAAGACGACTTTTTAACCCAGGAAAATCTTCTCAAAAGTTAGGGGTCATCTTATATGCCAGGTGTCATCTTATAGAGCTACTATATCCCAAACTCCATATTTTAACTGGATAAGTTGGGGGTCGTCTTATATGCCAGGTGTCATCTTATAGAGCTACTATATCCCAAACTCCATATTTTAACTGGAAAAGTTGGGGGTCGTCTTACATGTCCAGTCATCTTATACACCAGAAAATACAGTACTTGTCTGTTCGCTATGTGTGCATGCAGGGTATGTCTGGTGCCGGCTCTGATCTCAGAGCAGGTAAAGGGGTCCATGAGACTCAGGTCTCTGCTCTGGAGGAGTTGAGTTCTCTATTTCAGCTGAGTACACACATGAGCAGGGAGCAGGCATGCAAGCAGGTCGCTGCGATGTGTGCTGTGCCTTCTAAGCCTCAACTGGGGCTCCGAAGACAGACTCACCCTCTGTGCCAGGCTGGACTGTGGGCATGGAGTGCTGATGGCTGGGCTGAGAGCGGGGACAGGACGGTGGGAATCTAGAAGGCCAAAGAGTGATTTGTTGCCCCAGGCAGACAGGAGCCACTGCAAGCCTCAAAGCAAAGAGCTGCCCCGAGTTCTCACCCAGCTCCTGGGGCAATTCCCGGGCAACTTGGTCTGCCCTCTGCTGCAGGCCCCACCCACCCACCACCATGGCTATGGCCAGAGTCAGAGCAAATGGTGTCCCAGTTCTAGGAAGCATTCCTTGCATTAAGTGGGCAAATCGCTTGATTCCTTTGAACCTCAAAATAATACCAGCATTATTGTCCCCTGTTGCTGAACGGTGGCGCCATACTTAAAGCATTCTAGCTCAATGGTTAAGGTGCAGGCTCAAAGGTCAGACCCAGTGAACGTGCCGACTCTGTTATTTGGGGGCCACTGAACTCCTTGGATCCTCAGTTTTTCACCTCTGACATTTCCATTGTGGTTATGTGAATTAAGAGAGAAAAAAATGCATGTAAAAGGATTAGCACAGTGCTGGCGCATAGTAGGCACACAAGACAATATGATGATCATCCTCATTCTTCTGTCTTTACTAATATAGATAGGATAGCTGCTTGGCACTGGGGATTCTATCAGAACTTCCAGTTCCCTCCCCAAGACTCCAGCCAAGCCCAGACGCCACACCCAGCGGCACCCCCTCCCAGAGTTCCAGTGTGCATTCTGAGAAGGAAATAACTGCCAAAGAAATCCACGGCACGGCTTTTCTATCCGAGAAAAAAAAATAAAAAAATGTAAAGCACTTGCCGGAACGCACCACTTCTCGTCCCAGGGACTTCCTGCGAGTCGGAGGGCCTTTCCTCAGCACTCCTGGCCCAGGCCTGCCACCGGGACGTTTCCCTTTCCCGGCACACGCGGCTGTTGCCCCCAGCCAGGCTCCGAGGAGAGCGCAGGGGGAGGACCTGCCAGTACAGAGGCTCCCAAGGCCACAAACGGTGCCTGCTTCCCGGCCTCGCTGCCCTGCAGGGAAGGTGGGGCAGGCGTTGGGCTGTGTCCAGGGTTCTGAGGAAGAAGCCCTGTTTGCCTCCAGGAGAGAGAATGCAAAGCTTCGCACCGCCCTGGGCGGTCTGCTGCCTCCCTGGAGAGAGAAGGCCCTCCTGAGACACCTGAGGCGCTCTGTCCGTGCTGTGTCTCCTGCCCCGTTCTGTTCTCCATCTGGGCAGAGCTGGGACTTCAGCCCGAGCCCCTCCTTGTGCTGGGGAGGACACCCCATGCCCACAGGGCAGAGGAAGGAGATGTTGGGTGCTCCGCTGAGCTCCCTGCATGCAGGAGCGGCTCGGACTCGTGACCACACGTTGGGAGCCGGAGATGCAGTTCCTAGCACACAGTAGGTGCTCCCAAAAACAATAAAGGATTAATCAGCTTCTCAGATTCCATAGCCATTCACTGCTTTATTATCTCATGTAATTCTCATGCTAACCCTGCCCACACTTTGGGGAAAGGAGGCTCAGAGAGGCTTTAAATAAGTTGACCCAGGTTCCCAGGGTAGAAAGTGCCAGCACCAGGACTGAAGCCACTTGGCAAAGGGGAGTGTGGGTCTCCATGCGGACAAGCCTCCGGCTTCCAGACTCTGCCCACGGAGCTCGGCCGGGGGGGGAGGGGGGGGAGACTGAGCCCAAACACGGCTGGCCAGGGCCCTGCCTTCTGCCGAGGCCGGCAGCCCCGGGAGCAAATGCCGCGCGGGGTGAAGGAAGCAGCCGGGATGCTGAGCAGGGCCTGGGCGGGGCGGAGGGCACGCCGAGAGTGTTATCAGGGGATCAGCACAGACGGGCTTCCACGCCCAGCGCTGCACACCGGCAAGGCCCTGATTGCCCTCGCGTCAGCCGAGGTCAGAGGACTCGGTGCAGGAGGAGCCTCGCCAGGCCAGGCCAGGGCCTGGGAGTCGGGCAGGGACAATCCAAAGGAGAGCCGCCGTTCAGGAAACTGCCCACACTCTCCCGGTCCTCTGCGGGGCGCGCACCGTGCCTGCATAACTGTCCCCAGTCCCCCCAAACACGCCACGGAGTGAGAGCTAGGGTCCCGCTTTACAGAGGAGGAAACTGAGGCTGGGGTCAGGTCCCTGGCCCCACAGCTGGCAAGTGGCACAGTCAGGATCCGCACCCACATCTGACTGACCCCAGGGCCTGTTCTACTTCCCGAGCTCCCACGGTGACAGGGGCCAGGCAGGCTGCACAGACGAGGGGCGCAGGGTGGGTGTCACAGGGTGTCGCGGGGGCTGGGGAGATCTGGAGCGCTCACACTCTGTCTGCGGGGGCAGCCGCCCCCAGCTTCAGCCGAGACTTGCCATTGACAACATGCTCCCCATGAGCCCGCGTCTTCTCATTTCAGCAAGAGCCAGACCTAAGTTCTCCTTCTGGGTGTACAAGCCCAGAGCTAAGTATTCAAGATTAATTTTTTTTAAATATATTTTATTGATTTTTTACAGAGAGGAAGAGAGAGGGATAGAAAGTCAGAAACATCGATGATAGAGAGACATCGATCAGCCGCCTCCTGCACGCCCCACACTGGAGTTGTGCCCGCAAGCAAGGTACATGCTCCCAACCGGAATCGAACCTGGGACCTTTCAGTCCGCAGGCCGACGCTCTATCCACTGAGCCAAACCGGTCTCGACAAGATTAATTTTTAAAACATAGAAACACTTGGCAGCTGAAGCAGCGCCTGTCTGGAAGACGTATATGGCCACTTTGCGATCTCTAGGCTACAGGGAGGGTGGTAGAGAGCCCCCCGCCCCTAGAGGTACTCAAGCATATTCTGTGTTGCCCCAGGTGGGGTGAAGAGCAGCGGGAGAGGAGGCTGCTGGGAGCGGGCCTGCGTGAGTCCCTGAGTCGGCAGAGAGGAAGTGGGCAGGTGCCCTAAGCGAGGAGGATGCTAAGAGCAAAGGCGCAGAGCCAGGACCAGTCCTGCTTCCTCACTCACTCCCAGCTCCGAAGCCTTCAATGGCTCCCCATTTCCCTCTGCCCTCGGCGTTCAGAGATAGAGCTCTGTCCTAGGTCCCTGACCTCACTGACCATCGCGGGGGTCTAGGAAAGGCCCCCCTCAGTGCTTCCCAGACCTGCCTCCAGGTTCCCCAGGCACCCCTCTGCCCAGGCCTCTCCATGCCACTTCTCCAAACTGTCATCCCCTCATAATCTTAACTGCCCGACAGAAAGGACCACAGAGGATGGCTGCCCGCCATGGCTTTTCTCCCCAACTAGTCCACACGCCCCCCGCCCCCCGTGCTCACTGCACCCCTAGTGCTCACTGCACCCCTGCTGCACGCAGAGCTCTTTGCTGGGCCTTCAGGCCACCACCATGGACAAGACAGAATGGGTCTCCTCTGCATTCACAGCTCCTCTGAGACCACACCATGCCCAGTCCAGGCCTGGCCACACAGCACAGATCCGGCAAGGGCACGCTAAGGGGAAGCCAATGTGGATGAGATGGGGGTAGTAGTTTTGACCAACCTGCAAGCCCTGCACCTCCTCCCCACAGACACCCAGCCCCGACGATTCTTCCTTCATCTCTCTCCCGGGCACTGGAAGGGGCACTGTCGAAAATAAAGCCTTGGGCCGAAACCGGTTACGCTCAGTGGATAGAGCGTCAGCCTGCAGACTGAAAGGTCCCAGGTTCGATTCTGGTCAAGGGCATGTATCTTGGTTGCGGGCACATACCCAGTAGGGGGCATGCAGGAGGCGGCTGATGGATGTCTCTCTTTCATCGATGTTTCTAACTCTCTATCGCTCTCCCTTACTCTCTGTAAAAAAATCAATAAGATATATATAAAAAGAAAAGAGCCAAAACCGGTTTGGCTCAGTGGGTAGAGCGTCGGCCTGAGGACTGAAAGGTCCCAGGTTCGATTCCGGTCAAGGGCACATCCCCAGTAGGGGGTGTGCAGGAGGCGGCTGATTGATGTTTCTATCTCCTTTCCTCTCTGTAAAAAAATCAATAAAATATAAATTTTAAAAAAGAAAGAAAGAAAAGAAAGCCTTGGGAACCCATAAAGAAAGTAGTCAGGAGGTGGTGTCTTTTTTCTTTTTTCCGAATGTTCTCACTCCCCCACCAACCGTGGCAAAGGCCCAGACGCACTGCTCTTCGAGTTGGACGCTGGCCTTGCCTCTGCTGTGGCAGGCGGCCCTGCGCCGGCTGCCAGGGCCCGGGGTGGAGTACAAACAGCCCCCTCCCCCGTCAGGGAGACCCGGAGCCAAGAGCTCAACCCCAGGCGCCCCGCCAGGTTCCCTTCAAGCCAGGGCCTGAGCACATGGACCCTAATCAACTAAAACCCCCCACCCTTCCTTCTGCAAACACCCTCTGGGCCAGCGCAGGGCGGGCCCGCAGGCAGGGCTGATCTTCCTGACCTTCCTGCCCGGCCCACACCTCAGAAGCTGGCCGAGGACCCCCACCCCTGCCAGCGTCAGCTGGCTCATCCGCAAGGGGCTCCTGGCGCAGCTTCCGCCCGCGCCCTGTGGACCGGGAGAGGGCCCCGGGTCAGAGAGGATGCTGACTTGGTGGGACTGGCCCTCACTTCCTTCCTCCTCTCTGTGCCCCGGTGCCCCTTATCAGCGAGGCCTGCCCTCGCCTCCCGCAGTGGCCTACATGGCCACCGCCACCTGTGCCCAAGCAGGCTCTCCTTTTCTGTACGGAGATGTTCCACTACCTGACACAGCATCATGTGCGTGTTTGTGGGAAACTCACTAGAATAAAAGGTTCATGAGGACAGGGACCTTCTTGTTCTGTTCGCCACCAGTTCTCAAGTTCCCAGTTCCTAGCTGATGCTCAGTAAGTGTTGGAGGAAGAGAAAGAGGAAAGGAAGGAAGGGAGGGAGGGAGGGAAGGAGGGAAGAAGGGAGGGAGGAAAGGGAAGGAGGAAGAAAAGAAGGAAGGAAGGAAAGAAGGAAAGAGGGAAAGAAGGAAGGAGGGAAAGGGGGGAGGAAGGGAGGGAGGAAGGGAGGGAGGGATGGAGGGACGGAGGGACGGAGAGAGGGAGGAAGAAAAGGAAGAGAGGAAGAAAAGAAGGAAGGAAGGAAGGAAGGAAGGAAGGAAGGAAGGAAGGAAGGAAGGAAGGAATAGGGGAAGCATCCTTAGAAAGCGTGGGCCCCAGTTAGCTCCTCTCTCCCCCCCACCCAGCTGGCATCTCTCCTGCAGAACTCCCTCAGCCGGTGGCTCGTGGCCTTTGGAGAGAAATGACTTCAGCTTCCACTGTTTGAACCACCCTTTTCACAGGGCCGCTCCGCACCCGGCCGCACAGACACATGACCCCATTCACCTTCTCGGTGACGTTGTGGCTGTTGGGACTGTGGCCTGCCCGACCTCAGCACTGTTGACATCCGGGGCCAGATCACCCTTTGTTGCTGGGTCTGTCCCATGGGCCCAAGCATCCCTGGCCAACCCCTACCCGGTGACAGCAGTACCCACCCAGCTTTGTGACAACTGGAAATGTCTCCAGACATTGCTAAGTGTCCCCTGCGGGCCAAGTCATCCCATTCGAGAACCTCCGTGTTAATTCCCCAGACGAGGGGAGTGCGGAGACAGGGATGCACCTGGGTCTCTCTTGCCGGAAGGCCAGCGTTCTCTCCAGCCACCCTGTGCCCTCGGTACCGCAGGACCAGGGCGCTGTTGCCGGGAAGACACCTCGGGTGTCCCGGCAATGGCAGAGCGAGGCTCTAACGTGCGAGCAGACCTTCCCAAGCAGCCGAAAAACACTTACTCACACTCTGGCTGTGCCTGGGAAACATCAGCGGCGATAAATCATATCTCTTAATTATCTGTGAGTTCTGCAGCCGGCCAAGATTTCCTTTCGTGACAAATATTTGCTCTGAAATTCCTCTCCCCCTGGAAAAAAAAAAAAAAAGCAACAGCGTGCGCGAGCCCTGGAGCTGGTCTCCTTGGGGAGAGCCCAGCCATCTCTGGTCGTCCCTCCAGTCCCACCCAGCCGGGCGAGAGCAGGGTCCCTGCCCGGCGTGCCTCTGCCGTCTGTCTGTCTGTCCGTGTGTTCAGGAGTGAAGAAGGGTTTCTGAATTGGAGCTGTTCACTCCCTTGGCTGAGTCCTGCTTGAAAGCACGGCGAGGGAGAGACGAAGGCAGAAAATGAAAGGGCCCGGGGCCAGGGGTGAAAAGGCCAGGGTTCAAGTCTGTCCAACATGCTGCAGGAGAAGTCACTCCGCCCTCCTCAGGCCCCTCGGCACAGTCCAGAGAGCGTCCAGCATCTCAGCCTCCACAACGTTTAGCTCTTCCCGCTCTGAGAAGCAGTGCCTTCCGTGACCTTCCAATTGGAGACGTTGGAATCATCTCATCTCCCCCTCCTCCTCCCTGTACACCCCCAGTCATGCTGTACCTACTTACTCACTTTAAACGTGATTTTGTGCATGGTATTGTTTTGTAAGTGAACGCTTTTCCATCGTCTCTTCCCAGAAAACTCCTATTCACATTCTGAAACCCAATGCAAATACCCCTTCGTTCTTCAACCTCCAGCCCCAACCCAGACAGCGTCCATCCCTTCCTCTCTGGGATTCCTCGGCACCTTGTACCGACATCAGTTGAACTCGGTGCACTCTCTTAGGGATGTTTGTGTAATAAGAGTCCAGGGAAGAGCTGACTCAGCAACCAGAGCAGCTGGAGCCTGCTGAGACTTGAAAAACATTCGGATTATTTTCTTCCAGGGGCCTTCCTTTCTACCCAGCATGATTCTCCCTAGTTCACTGACATGTATGGCTTTCATGGAGGCATCTTCTAGATAAACTTGCAGAGTCTGCTTTCCAGCACTCAGAGACTCTCAGCCTGGTTTGCGCTAGATTCTGAAGCAGGTGACACGGGCCACCACTTCCTGTGACAACAATCTGGGCTGTGGTTACAGAGGGGTGCCACTGTCACAGAGCGAGGCTCATTGAAGACCCCTGACCCCAAGCAATCTCTTTCCTCTTGGTGTAGAAAGGTGGAGGGGGCTAAGTGGGGTGCTTGGTCTAGGATGACAGAGAGCAGAAATCAGGTGCCCACCTGGGCAAGTGGGCCTGTAGCCATCAATCCTCACGGGGCACCCAGAACTTAGCTGGACCAGCGACTGTCTTCCGGTCTGATCCATGGCCTGCCTCAGGTGCCCAGAGCAAGCTGCCTCTTCTTTCCTGAGGTCCTACAAAGCCACGCCCCACCCTCAGAGGAGACACACACCTTCTCAAACTTGTGCAGCCAGTGATAACCCGCACCTGAGGTTCCTCGTGGAGGCTGGGTTTGTAGATCTGCACACATTCACACACAGAGGCCTCCCTACTCCTTTATGTCCCCAAAGCTCTGAGTTTATTCAATTGCAAATATATTTGGAACGTTGCTGCCATGTAATCATTCAGAAAGTGGCTCCGTGCCTCATGAAAGAGTTACCGGGAGAAGAAAACCCCCAAACTTGTGTTTGATGGGAGAGGACCAGACTAAGGATACAGGCGGATAAATTACTTAAGGGACAGGTGGCATGGGGATTGAGTGACATTCCGGAGCTTGGCTTTAACTCTTTAGACAGTTGGCTCCCAAGTCAGTCCCTTCTGCGCTAGTCCTCATCTTGGTCAAGGATCCTGGGAAGATATTCATAGCAGCACAATTTACAAGAGCTAAAGATTTGAAAACAGCCTAGGTGCCTGTCAGCAGATGACTGGATCAGGAAACTATGGTACATCTACACAATGGAATACTATGCTGCCATCAAAAAGAAGGAATGTTTTCCATTTGCAGCAACTTAGATGGAACTAGAGAGCATTATGCTAAGTGGAATAAGCCAGTCAATGAAAGAAAAATACCACATGATCTCATTCCTTATTGGATAATAAAGAACATTATAAACTGATGAACAAAAAGATAGATACAGAGGCAGTAAAGCATCAAACAGACTGTCAAATTACAGCAGGAAAGTTAGGGAGAAGTGGGGTAAATAAGAAACCAACTGAAGGACTTGTATGCATGCATATAAGCATAACCAATGGACACAAGACACTGTGGGGTTAGGGCATGCATGGGAGTGGGGTATGGGGAGGGCAATGGGAAGATATGTTCACGTGCAATACATTAATTTAAAAAATGGGAGGGAAAAAGGATCCTGGGAAGGTGGGGCGACAGGGAGGTGATGGACTTTGGTGTGAGTCTACTGAGTTAGGCTTAGCTACTCAACCTCTTAGTGGCCATGGGCAGAATATGGATATATGAGCCTGTACCTCAGGGCCGAAGTGGAGGCTGCAAGTCCAGCGTAGAAGTTGTTGTTAAACCCATAGCAAAAGGTGCCTCTGCCGGAGAGAGTGCAGGAAGAGAAGAGGGGGCCTGGAGGGGACTGTCAAGAGGAGAGATTTCATGCAAGAAGAGAGAGGGCTCAGCATGGGTCAGGGCGAGCGAGGAGGCAGGAACACACTCGGCAGAGGGCCAAGGGAGAAGCGCCAGCACAGCGCCTGGCAGCTGGAAGGTGTCCTCGATATTGGCAATTTCCCATCCAGCTGTAATCGTGCCAACAAAGATAGCGGTCACCGAGGTCCTAACCATTCCCGGGACCAAACGCTATGCACGTTCCCTAAACAGTTCACGTGTTCTTAGCCACGGGGGAGGAGGCGCTATTTTACCCCCGTTTTACATTTAAGGTGAAGGAAGCCCAAAGAGATGACTAGATGTGCGTAACACCCTGCTTTACAGAGGGAGAACCTGAGCACAGGATGATGAGCTCGAGTCCGGATCGGGAAAGCAGGCACCTGAGCCCCTGGCAGAGAAGTGAACATCGTCCCGGTCAGAGCCCTGCTCCACCCCGCAGCTGCTGCTGGGAAGTGTCGCCCGCCTGCTGGGAGCCCCGAGCACACAGCACAGACAGCCCAGCACATCTTGACTCCCAGTCAAAGGGCTCAGAAGCAGCTGCCAGGGGCCCCTGGCTGCCAGACAGTGATTGCAAAACGACTTCTGATGATTTAACTGTAAATGCATCTGAAACACACGGACCGAATTTCTCTTGAACGGCACATTAAATGTTTCATTTAATAAAAAAAAATGGGGGATGAGGAGACACTCTGCTGGAAAATAGTAATGGAGAAAAACAAGGTGGTAATTATGTGGGGGTCAAAGGGTGTGGAAAGCAGAAGGTGGCAGAGAGAGAACACTTTCCACATCCCCCAAGCGCCAAGCGAGTGAGAGATTTTACAAAGGACTGTGATTGTCTTCTGCCTTCGCGGTGTGTGTGT
>PVJN01024609.1:0-30758 GCA_004026805.1 Lasiurus borealis
GTGGGAGGGGCGGGGGCAGATGTAAAAATAAAAAAAGGGGGGGGGGGACTTCTTTGCTTCAAGAGGGGAAAAAAAAAAATCTATTATAAATAGGTTTCCAGAGGGTTTTAAGATCCAAATTAGGGAACTCAGAATTGGGGGACAGGGTTTTTAAAAGTCACCCCTCGGTATTTCTAAGTAAGGCAGTAAGAAGACAACGTTGGTCCTCAAACCTCTTCAAGGGACAAAGTCAAGGGCTCCTGAGACCCGGCCACGGTGATGCCACAGGATGGCCGGGCAGCCCCGAGCCCCCTCCTCTGACTCCTGTCAGAGGTTACCTTTGACCTTCCCTCTGCCCTTCCACCCAATGAGGCTGCTGGACTCCCAACTGTAACACGTGGAGTCAGGCGGACCCGGGTTCCAATGGCCTGGGCCACGAGGAGCTGGGTGACCTGGCTCCAGTCCCATCACCTCCCTCAGTCTCAGTTTCCTCTGATGTAACAAAGAGGGGAAAAGCCCCCCAGAACACAGCAGCTGGATAGATAAATAGGGTGGGAGTCTGTGAAGTTCTCAGCTAGTGCCAACGGCACTACATGAGCCACAGATCTGAAGGATGTCACGATTACATCGATGGCGGTGAGCAAAATTAATACACGAGAGAAAGCCCCCACGATATTCAGGTCCTTCCCGGAGGATTTACTGGGCACAGCTCCCAGCACAGAACCTAGAGCAGCCTGGGCTCACGTCCTGACTCCACAACTTAGGAGACATGTGACGCTCGGCAACGTCACTTCACCCTCGGACGGTTTCCTTATCTGCCAAGCGGGGATAATAACGGTGCTCATCTCACACAGTTACTTGGGACTAAATCAGTTAACAGATGTAAAGCTCTCAAAATAACGCCTGGCACATAGTAAATGCTGTATGCAACTTATTAAACTTCAGCTGTATCATTTATTAAAGTTCAGGCAAGTCCCTATTTTAACCTCAGCCGGTTTCCCTAGCCATTAACCGGAGAATGTTGACCAGATGGGTGGGCTCTGAGGACCCCCCAAGTTCGGAAACTTGTCGATGCCGTTGTGTCTGTCTTTGCTTATGCTCTCCCCCCTGCCTGGTCCTCTCTGACCAGCTGGATCCCAAGTGCCTTCCTGGAACACAGGGGCCCCAGCACGTGCCTGAGCACATCTGGGGACACCGCCACTCTCTGCAGCCTTGCTCCTAATCAAACTGCAGATTATATATGGGCATGGTCGGCTTTTACTGGACAGCTCCTCTGTGGCTCCACAGCATACAGCAGGGGCTTAATAAAGGCCAACTGGTTTGAAACATAAAGGAATTGTCCTGCCAATACTTTAGAAATCATCTAGCCCAAGCTTCATTTTCAGCGCTAATTCTGATCAAGCAGTCATGGCTGCCTGGGACAATGTGTGGACAAGGATTCTGAGGCCACATCAGAGCTCAGCTAGGGAAGAGTACGGCGATTGATTATTGATGTCTGCAGCGAGCATGGTAAAGCTGGGGATGGTAGCCTGCTTTCCCCCTTCAAATCTAATCCAATACCATCCTTTTATAGAGAGAGAAACTGAGTCCTCTGACCCCCAAAGCACTGTTTTTCTGATGATTCCATTCTCATTTGTAAAAACACCCCTACACGAAGGAGGAGCTGTGGCCTTTTAAAATTCCGCGTAAAGAGATCTCAAAGAAGAGAGAAGACCAGAGACAACGAAATACACATGGAAGAAAGCCACGGGTAAAACACAAGGCTCACTTTGGGTTGAGAGAGAAATTATTACAGAAGGACACAGTAATGTTCTAAGAAAGAATTTTTTTTTTTTTTTAAGGAAAGTCTGCCACACATGCTCAAAGTAGAAATCTTACAAATTCCTATTGCAAAATAATTCCTGGTCAGCCAACCACAATCTCTATAAATATATCACAAGATCAACAGCCCGGGCAAATGGGGGGCGGGGGAGTGGGCGGTGCTGGTGGGGGGAGGATGACTGCATGAGCTTTTTAAACATCAAAATAGTTCTTCTCGCAGTTGGAAAGGAAGGAGTCACCCATTTTCCTACAAAATGAGAGAACCGTGAAGAAAAGGAAGATTGTAAATCCACACACCCCAGTGGGCACCTGCTGAGAAATCCAGACAGCCAGGCAATTCTGAAATTCCTTTACAATTCTGTTTTCTTTGCGGGGTGTGTTGGTGGGGGGAGGGGGGGGAATCTGGTAGCCTGAATTTATTAGGGCAGCCACGATCTTACAATGACTTCCATGGAATTACTCAGAGTGGGAACAGCCGAATGTTCTGGGTGGTATGTCCTACACGATCTGGATCAGAGAAACAGAAGCCACTTTTAGGTCTTCCAAACTGGGCGGTTGGGATGGAGTTGGGGGGAGGGGGAGTTAATATAGGAATTTGTGTACCGGGGTGATGAATGGGCTGAGAAGTCACACAGGGGACAGGAAGGCAACCAAAGATTCCCGTATGAGGAAGCTGCTACCCCCTCTAGGCCTGGGGAGAGGAAGGGAAGAGATGGCGTTACCAGAAACCGGGGCTGCTCAGCAAAGGCTCCCCGATGGGGATGGATCACAGAGGGGCTGGACTACACAGCGAACAAGGAGAGGCAGACAGTGAGAAGGGAGAAATACCCTGGGCCTGTCCCTTCTTCCCACCTGCTGGCCTCCTCGCTAAACTATTCAAAGTCCAGAGAGCAAGGGGACCTGGGAAATGTAGTTCCCTGTAATATAGAGAGAGCACAGCAAAGGAAAGCAGGGAGGGAGCAGAGTGAGGTCAAACCAACAGGTCACCAGCTCCGCTCAGGAAACCCCTTGGAGATATGGATCCACTGGATGGCTCGGTCCTGCACAGTTCACCAAAGGGGTCCACCTGGGTCCGGTTCCCCCCTATGGACTGTAACCCCCTCACAGGGAAAGACTATCTTCCTTCGAATGGTATCTTCTTCCGCGCTCCCCAGCGGACTCACAGCTCCACTAAACGGGCCCTGAGAGTCTGAGAACAAAAGCCTGGCCACCCAGTCCCCATCTCCCAACACATGGGACGCCTGGGTGGCCTGCCCGCATATGTTTACTTCCGATCTTGGCTGCAATCCGCTATTGACAGGAAACTCACAACGGGGAGGGCTGGCTGTCCCTAAGCTGTTCCTCAGAAGACCCAAGCAACCAGCAGCCACTCTGGAAGCATCTCCTAAGCGGATCCAGAACGCCATGCTCATCAGGGCCAGGAGCGGAGGCTCTGTGGTACCCCAGTCTGATGCCAGCTGGGCCGGCTGAGGGGAGAGCACCCCTAGCACCTCAGGGCTTTCCACCTTCAGGGCTACTGCTCCGGATTCACGCGGGAACTTTACGGCGCTGTTGTAGGAACCACATCTTAAAAGACAAGAGCGTTCATGTCCCGTCCTGCCAACGTCTTTGTCCGGGCTGGGGTGGGAGCCTTGGTTTCACACTACATTCTGCCCTCCCCCTTCACTGAAAGCACCGCTCCCCCTCCCCCACCCCCACGGCCGACCTCCCTTCCCTGTTTGCTTAAAGCACTTATTGCCTGGGCCATTCAAATGGTATTGATCAACCAGCTGGTACACTCAGTCATCTTTTTATGACCTGCCTTCCCAGCTGGGCCATACATCTTCCCCGGGAGGGACCGTGCCTCTGGATTCCCCAGTGCCCACCACATGGTCCGGCACATAGAAAGCATCTACCCAGCCTCCTTAAAGGGGAAGATGACCCAGGTGCCCAGAGCTGAGTGTGGGTGGGGCGAGGTAGCAATAACACATTCTATCAATGCCCCAGATTTGTTTAGTGACTGACGAGTTTTATTTTTTATTGTTGTTAATCCCCACCCCAGGATATTTTTTCCATTGCTTTTCAGAGAGAGTGGAAAGGAGAGAGAGAGAGAGAGAGAGAGAGGGAGGAGAGAGAGATGTGAGAGAGACATCAGTTGGTTGCCTCCTGCAAGTGCATTAGGGATGGGGAGTGAAGGCACAACCCAGGTATGTGCCCTTGACCAAGAATCGAACCCATAACTCCTCAGTGCGCAGGCCGATGCTCTAACCACTTGGAAACACGGGCCAGGGCAAATGATGAGATCTTTGCATCCCTTACTGCATTTAACTCTTTACAAGGTAGGAGTCGTGATTTCCATTCCAGAGAGAAGGGAGTGGAGGTTCGTTGACTTTGCCCAAAACCACGAGGTCCTGGCAGGGGTGAGAACCAAACCCAGTTCTTCTTCCAACGCAAACACCGAGTCCCTTCCCTCTTCTGGCTCCCGTCTCCCATGTCTCGCTTCCCTTCCATGAAGTGAATTGATTTAATGAAATCATTAAGTGATAAAGAGAGTTAATAACTGTAAGGCTCTTAGAAGAGTGCCTGGCACGGACTAAGTGCTACGTAAGTTATGGCTACCACCGTCCTCGGTGCTACCATCGTAATTTCTTCACTTGCTGTAAAACGCGTTTCAAAACGTCAACTCACCACAGCCTCAACCGTTAGCATACCTACCTCAGGGCTAAAGCAGCGGAATTCGGAAAATGCCCCATTTAATTAAAACTAAAGGAAGTCAAAAGACTTACCGGGTAAGAAGAGACATTTGAAGATAGTATATCGTTCTCAAAAGTCTATCCAAAGCACTCACCTCCCCGTATCAGGCAACCACCAACACTCTCTTCAAAACTACGCTAGAATCTCCCTTCCCGGGTGACTTCCTGGACAACACCTTGGTGCACTAAATACAGTACTTCCTCGTTGTCTTTTGAGCCAGAAAGCCTGTCGTGCAGAGAAAAAAGAAAGGCGCAGAGTAGAGGTGACAAGTTCAAGGTCACCTGTGTTTAAACACAACCTTCAAGTTCCTTTCATGAGAGTTAGCCTTCTTGCTGCCTTTTGTCAGGCTCAATGCGAGGCTCTGCGACCGCGGGCATTCTGTGTTTTGGGCACATGAGACTCAATTCCCCAGGCACCAGCTCTCTGCTTGACCCAAAGTGTTTAGTGCAAACAAAACAAGTCAGCAACTACCAACCCAGCGAAGACAGAGGATGAGAGGCAGCATTCTACCATGTCAGCTCTCCCAAATCTCCAAGGCTCTGTGTCCGCTCAGCTGTCACATCCACTGCCACCTTTCTCTCATGTTAAGTTGGCACTATCACAACAGACTTACCAACCCTCAGATCCTCTGACCTAGTAATCCACTTCGAGGAGCAAATTCTCTGCATATCGCCTCAAAGAAGAAAAAGGGTTCACGCACAAAGATGTCCACTGCATTATTTATCATAAAAACTGTGGAAACAAATACGTACTTGGAAAGCCATTAGAACGGATGCTCACGAATGGTGGGGAGCTAAGTAAAAAAAATGCCTAAGTGCTAAAGTGAAATGACAAGATCAGAATCAAAACTAGATATACATCATTTCATATAAACAAAACAATACCTGCACATGTATCGTATCCCCAAAAGCACTTGCCCTGGGTGGCTCGTAAGTACATGACTTTTTTCCCTCCTTCCTGCTTAGCTTTCTATCATGACTACTTTGGAGGGAAAACCCACTCTAGTGGACACACCCTGCACATCTGTAACGGCAGGTTTCGGGATACGGTGACTCGCTGGATGGCATCCTTCTCCAGATTAAGACCTGCACTTCCAGGCTGTCCTTGTGAAGGCAGCCACTGGAGCAGACATGGTGGCGGGACCCAGCCACACCCTCCACTGGGAAGTTCAGCACCCAGGACGCTCAAGCTCCACCTGGGAGCTGAACAAGGTGAACTTGGGACCACCTTCAAGCACTTAAGATTTCCTAAGAGGCTCTTGAGGGAGGTCATCTTTACGCCCGTTGCCTTTTTAGTCCAACAGACCACAATAATTACAGACCGCTTGATTGTACGGAGATACTAGGATGGGCCAGTGACTCTACAAGGCTCACCCAATGTGTCTGAACTCATCCAACGTCCTCATTCACTAAGCATTATTCATCTGCTTTGTGACGGGGGAAACTGAGGTCCCCACAGGCAAAGTGAATGCTCGGAGAGGAGCAGTCCGACCGCACGGCCTAGTCTGGAATGTGAATGTAAGGTGGGCATCATTCGTAAATCACCTCATGGCATCCTCACAGCTAACTGTGCGGTGAAGAACCTGGCTGCCAATTCTCTGAGCTTTCTCAGAGTTCCTCATACATTGGAATTTTATTTTGTGTTTTTTATTTAATATATTTTATTGTTGTTTTTTTTTACAGAGAGGAAGGGGGATAGAAAGTTAGGAACATCGATGAGAGAGAAACATTGATCAACTGCCTCCTGCAGAGACTCCCACCGGGGATGTGCCCGCAACCAAGTAGTACATGCCCACGATGGGAATCGAACCTGGTACCTTCCAGTCTGCAGGCCGATGCTCTATCCACTGAGCCAAACCGGTTGTCATTTTATAGGTAAGGTAACCGAGGCTCAGTGAGGTCCACTTTGCTTGCCCCAGATCACACAGCGAGTAAGGAACAGGGCGAGTATTCGCACCCAAGCTTGAATGGCCCCAAAGCCCATGTGCCATACCAACTATCATGCCATACCGACCCCCGACCCCCCAAAGGAAAGGAAATGAGCGCTCTAAGGAGTCAGACTGCACCCCTCGATAAGGAAGTATGCTCAGAGGCACAGAGTTTGCCCAGAGGTGGTGAACCTCTGGGCACCAGGGGAGCTGTGTCACCCAAGGATGGCAGCCACCTGGTCAGAGAATAATCAGTGGCGACAAGCAAAAGGATGGGTCGGCTGTGACTGGGGCAGGGATGGGAGAGCCGGGCATGAAAAGGGTGGTGTGTTCCTTGCCAGGATATTCCGGTTCTGGATCCTTCTGGAAGACCCCAGACTTTCCTAACACTTCTTCAAGATCAGCCCGAATGGCCCGGCGCGTCATCCTCCGTATTTAAAGGCCACCACCATCTTTAAGTGAAATGTTGCGGACCAAATATTTCATTTCCTTTATTCCCCTCTTCCTGGCTTCACCAGTGTAGTAAAAAGTTAATGAATCTATAAATTGCTCACTGGCTTTAAAAAAAAAAAAAAAGGAAAAGAAGAAAAAAAAAAAACAGTTAATGGAAATTTTAATGAAATCGTCCCATCTGCATAACGGATGGCAAATCCGGGGACAGCATACCTGGCGCTGCGTGGCCCACGCCAGGTGCCACGGGAACTTGGGAACGTTTACCAGAAGACAGTGCGGTCCCCGAGCTCATGGACGTCCGAGGTGGCAACATGAGTGACGCTTACCCCAGGGCAACATAGTCAGCACATGCCATGATCGGGCTGGGAAACCCCATTTCTGGGCAAAAGAAAACGCCGCCCCTGCACTGAGGCATGAGGCCAAGGTTTGGGGCTTGACACCCAAGATGGGAGAAGACCCCACTGAAAAGCCACCGACCCTGCTGGGGTTCCCAAGAGGAGTCCCCCAACACAGTGTGAGTCCCTGAGCTCCCCTCCTCTCTCTGGGAACGGGGAGTCCACAGCAGAGAGGCAGGTGGGTTTGGGAAGTGCATCCTGGTACACACTCCCTACTCAAAAGTACCGCTCTGGTGTCTGCTGCAGGTCGGGCCTGGAGCTGACAGACTTGAATCTTTCTGATATGCGCCCCCGACACACACACACAGCATGGAAAGGTAACACGCCCACCCTGGCTTTAGCTGGCGAGGAAAGGGAGGCTCAGAGAGGTGACCCCCTCAGGGTCACACAGCTGGTCCCTCCCCACGGCGGCAGGTCCAGTCAGCACTCATGAAAAATCACCAGGCTTCCTTCAAAAGCCCATCAGGCCTTCCAGCCTCCATTCAAAGTCCTCCAATCCGACAGCCCCTGGTCTTTCAAAGATCAAAGTCTGACCCTGTCATCCCCCCCGTTTCAAACCTTCCCAGAGTCCCCTCCCCCTGCCGCCACAGCACAATCCTCACGCCTAATGCTCCGGCCACACCGGGCTTCCTGCACCTGCTCCTGGGTGACTCTCCTCCCCCCCCCCCTTCCTTCAGGCAAGTCCCATCCTAGACATCACTGCCCCCAGGACACTTCTCAGGATCCCCACTCTTCCCTACTCACCTCTCATCTCTCCCTTGCCAACCAAGGCAGAGCTGGCTCTCCTCTGACAGATACTCTTCCCAATGGGCCCCTGCTCAACTCCCTGCCTGCCTGCCACCTTCCCTGGCCATGGCAGCCCCGAGGCAGGGGCCTGAGCCGCTCAGAACAGGTGGGGGGTACCAGGAGAGGTCTTCCTGTGGCATCCTTCTCACACAACAGGCTCCAACCCCGGGACCAGGTCCGGCTCTGCCCAGACTTCCTCAGCCTCCACGAGGGAGAACCGCCTGGGCCAGCAGCCCGTGGCCATGGGGATGATGGAGCATTGATGGAAGATGGAAGAAATGTCGTTTCCTTCCACCTCCTCACCTGCTCATTCTTTCCTCAGCGGATAAAAGTGGCTGAGAAAGAGTCAGAGAAACGAGAGCGAGGGACAGAAAACCACGGACGGGCAGGGGCAGGGGTGCCAGGGCACAGGCTCAGGACAGGGGACCCAGGCCCCAGGTTGTCCTGAGGGTGAGCGGGGCTAACCGCAAAACTCCTCGGACACGGACACCACACACCGGCAGCCAGGGATCTCGGGAGAGGCGCGGGGACAAGAAATACCTGGAAATTACAGGAGCTGCTTTTAGTTTCCAGAGATTTTGATGCCTCTTTCTCTTTGTTTTTTCTCCTAAACCAGTTACAATTAGCATTGAGGGATATAATTACGTTGTTAGTCTAATTGCCTGTTTGAAGTGGGATCTACGGGGGTTTAATGGGCGCTTTGAGGGGGAGGGCATATAAAATAAAAAGTCAGGATAATCACAGAAGAGACGTGCACAGGGGCCTTTCTTCCCAGGTGGAGGCGAGGCCTGAGCTGCACCAGAGGCCAGGGAGCCGCATCCCCGCCACGTCCCTGGCCCGGCCGGCGGGAACGGCCTGCCAGCGGCGGCGGCGGCGGGGATGTCACTGGAAATTGATTTCGGAGCCGCTGACCTAATTAATCGGGAGAAGATCCTGGAAAGGCCCTCGGATGGGAGCCTTTGCACTGTCGTCGGCAGTGACACACTTACACTTCGGCAGGGTTTTCCCAGTCGGGGACGACGGGCACTGCCAGATTGGCCCCTTTGCTCTGGTCCCGCGCAGGCAGAGCCCTGGTGACAGTCACTGAGAGAGGCGGCTCTGAGCTCGGGACCCAGAGGAACCTGCGCCTCCAGGGCAGGAGCCAATGGAGAGACAGTGAGCACCTCCACACCAGCGCATCCAGCTGGATGACCTCATGGTGGGGACACCGAGGAACCGGGTGAGTAAAGTCAATGCCTCTGATCGACTGGACACACAACTCCTGCCTCCAGGCTTCAGGAGGGAAGGGGGTTAAGGGGTCTGCAGGGACAGCGAGGGAGGGGAATGTTCTCTTCATATCAGAGACCCTTTCGTCTCCCAGCCGCTGACCCCTTGAGCTATGGATGGGACTTCCATCGTGCAGACCCAGCCCTCGTATCTGGGAAATGCTCCTTCTCTAATTACTTCTCTTCCCCCAATTACAGGCCGCAGTTTGCAGTCACCAAAAGCTACCTCCACGCGGGGAATGGGAAGCTCCAATGCAGAAGTGCAAGGCCAGGCCATCTCACAGGCGATGGTGGTCAGCTCGGTGGCCCCACTCTGCTCCAGCGCCCTCTTCCCCATTGTCCCGTGTGACCGAAGCACGTCTGCACCGGAGGCCGGAGAACCCGCACTCGAGCCTCCTCTCTGCCACCTGCCCCCCGGGGCCTTAGTGTCCCTTCTGGGGGACAAGTGCAGAGAGCGCTTCCTCGGAAAGGTCTGCCGCTGGGCACACACCTCGCCCGCAGGAGGACGCTGCCCTCTGAAGTCTCTGCACCCGGACCTGCCGTGATGCTACGAAGCTCATGCGGGCACACAGTGGGTGCTCAAAATCATGCGGATGGATGAAAGCACTTAACTGGCACCAACCAAGAGGGTCTGCTGCTAAAAGGGTGCGTGTCCTTTGAACCCAGCAATGTTCTGAAACACCTCAGCTTCGGGGTCAGAAGAGAGGGTCTCCACGTTCCTTCTAGAACCTTCCAGCTCCCACAGCCCCGTGTCTCCTGGGATCCCGCTTCGGCTCTGACAACTGCAACGCTGGGAGGCCCTGCAGTACTCTTTAAGGCCCCACATTCCACAGAAACGTGCCAGGATTTGGGTTTCCCGGCAAAGACAGCCACACAGGGCCATGGAGTTTGCAAAGGGTCCCCACTGCCCCCCCACCCCCACCCGCCTTCGGACTAGCTTGTGCTTCTCCCCACCCACCCCCCACCCCCGACAATGGAGGCCCTCAGCACAAAGGGAGCGGATTCCAGCGGCCGTTTAGGAGGCCGTGGCGTGTCGGACCCAGGGCCGGAGACTCATTGAAATCCAATACAGTCGATGGGCAGGAGGCTGCTCTGTGCCCAGCCATCTGCCAGCTCTGCCCCCCACCGAGGGGAACAGGCTGCCATTCTGACACTCTCCGTCAGGAGCAACGAGACAGGGACCCCCCAAAACGTCCCGGACTCACCCTTCTCTCGGGCATTTCTTAGAGGGACTCGATTAGAGGGCCCTCCAAGGCCTGAGGCAGCTGTGGGTTTCTTTAAGGAGAGTGGACCTGGGGCTGAGAGAGGAACAGTTTTATTTTCTTATTTCTTTTCCATCCTTGCCCGAGGATACGTTATTGATTTTAGAGGAAGAGAGAGAGGGCAAGAGAAAGAGAGGAGCAGACATCAATGTGAGAAACACTGGTCAGCGGCCTTCCATACACATGGCCTGACCAGGATCGAACGCATAACTTAGGAATGGGCCCTGACCGGGAATCGAACCCGCAACCTTGTGGTGCATGGGACGGTGCTCCAGCCAACTGAGCCATCGTCCAGGATCACAGTTTTATGCAGAAGAAAGTATTAAAATAGGGCTCCAGCGCTGGTTTTCCAGTCAAGAGAATGACTAGCTGCCTGCACATCCTCAATGGCCGGCGGACCTCGGACTTGCTCAAAGCCTCCGCCACTGTAGGGCTGCGCCAGCTGCGGACCCCAGCCAGGGAGACCACACAGCGTCTCCTGAGGGCCTGACCCTGGGCTTGGAGGCGCAGGCCAGAGCCCCCGGTTCAGTTGGGCTCAGTTCCACAGTCGCTCAGTACTCAGAGGAGGCCTGTGCTGTGGGAGCTGGAAGTATCTCGACAGGATCTACGTGCCAAGCCCAGTGCTGCTAGACTCTGGGGATTTAAAGGACACTTCAAAGAACTGGCCACCGGGACCGTCGAGACAGTGTCCCCTGGAAATCCCTTCAATGTCACACGCACCGTCTGAGCGTCCACCATGTGTGCAGCCGCGTATGAAGGACTTCTCCCGCATCACCTGTTTTAACCTGCCATAGTGCTGTGTGTGGGGCAGGCGTTCCGCATCTCAGCTGCCCAGACGAGGAGACAATTACTGAGACGAAATGCCTGTGCCAGGGGAGGAGCCCAGGTTCAAATCCAGCTCCATCTGGTTCACGAGTCCCCTGGACCAACCCAAACAACGGGACCCTGGAGAGATCCTTTTGCAAGACAAACAGGTATGGGCTTGCTTCCTCCCTTCATTGTACAATCCCTCCCAAACCCTCGCCTCCCCCTGAACCAGGCACTCTGCCTACACTACACGAGTGAAGCACGCGTGGCAAAAAGCAGGCCTCCCCCACTTGGAAGGCGAGAGACACCATCAATGATTCCTCAAAACAGAACCAGGATTCTAGAGCCGCGGGCAGTCAGGAGCGGGCGGGCCTCCCCGGAGCCATCCAAGCAGGAACGGGCTGCAGGAAGAAGCAGGTGGGTCCCATCGCTGGACAGAAGCAGCCAGGCCGGGAATCCCGTAGCGGGAGCAGGTGTCCAGGAAGGTTGCCCTGACAACCAGATGCTGGTCTCTCGCTCAGTGAGGACGGATCGGTCCAAGAGCGTGAGACAACCCCCCCCCTCAGCTTGCATGCTGTCATTTGCACGGCACAAAAGGACACACTCTTCCACCCACCGGGGACCCCACCACACCCCTGCAGGGCGTGTTTTCATACGCCACTTCTGAAAGCAGGGCACGGACACGCACAGGTCCTTGCTCCATGGCCCGCCGCCGGGAGAGACACGCCACGGGCCGTGGGGATGGTTAACATCCCAGCTCGCCCCCCTGCACCTCTCGGAGGTAATTACCAGTACCCTCTGGGTCAGGGTTGCAGGCAGGGAAATGAAGGCGGGTGTCTTGAAGGTGGGAAGGGCTGTTGTCTGTCTCGGGGAACTCACAGCAAGTCCCAGGACTCTCTTTCCCTGGAAACCGGTTTCGAGACGTGTCACCTATAAATCGCCGGAATCTCTCTCTCTCTCTCTCTCTCTCTCTCTCTTTTTTTTTTTTTTTTTTGACGGTTTCCCCTGCTCCACTAATGGCTTTCATTGCCTTTTTCCCTCCATACATTTAATTAACCTGCTAGGTGACCTTGGGTTAGGCGAGCCACAGCCCCTCTCCAAATTCGGTTCCTGTCCCTGTGAAATCGCTCCCAGCCCGACCGCGCGTCCGTCCCAGGATTCCGGGACGGGGCTCCGAGGAGGCACGTGACCTCCCCGCTCCTGGCGGCTGCGGCCGGGAGCTCCCCAGAGCGCCCGAGCCCATGCTGCTCGCAGCAGCTTCGCCCCCACAGCTCTCGAGGTCTGGCGTGATCCGGGTGAGAAGGCAGGACGGCGGACCCTGGCAGAGCCCCCCTCGGTCCCCGACGGAGCCCCAAAGCTCGAATTCGCCTCCGGCACTTCAGCAGAGCTGCCGGTCCCCCGGTGTCGGAGGGACTGCAGATCAGGGGCTGGATCAAGAGCGTGAGCGTGAGGCTGAAATTGTAATAATAATAACTGACATTTATATCACGCCTTTCATCCCCAAATCCCAAATTAATTAACTTTTTACGAGACATTTTTAAACTAGTGCCATTTAATAAAATTCTATTAGGAGAAGTCTTTTTTTTTTTTCCTCCTCCCTCAGCCCTATATTTTTATTAACAGCCACCAAAAATATAATTTACAGGCAACCGAAAGCCAGCCAGGAGAGAAACAGGGAGAGGCTGGCTCTGGTGACGAGAAAGCAGGAGATCCGGCACCGACTGGAGGGCGGGGAGAAGGGGCGGGGGGGTGGCCCTCTGGCCTCACCGTCAGGGGTCTGAGTCCTCGGGGGTCGGAGTCCCGGTCACCCTACGAGATGGACTCGCAGCCCTGCACCATTCATCTCCTACTTATTGATTATCTATTTTCCGCCGCCACGGTGGCCAACGCCAGCAAACAAAGCCTTCCCGGCCCTCGCGTTCCCGAAGCACAGCCTCTAATGGGGCAGAGACAGGCTAGCCGCTGGCTGCTTATCTCACTGATAACCACATCGCTGTGATTGTGGGAGGTGCTGGGAGAGAAAGGCTCCTCCCCACCGGCATCCAACGGAAAAATAGCCGAGTCTACAATTAGCAGCAGGGGGATCTGGAAAGACCTCCCTGAGAAAATTAATATTTCACCTGAGAACTGGCGTGGCATAAGCCAGGCACAGGGAGGGGATGGAGGAGGGGGCCCTGGAACAGCAAACATGGGCGCTCAGAGGCTGGGATCCAGGTGCGTGGCGTGTCTGAGGAAGGCAGGGGAGGTCAGCTGGTGGGGCAGCGGGAGGGAGGGTGCGAGGTGGGCCGGACGGAGGACAGCGCCGGCGGAATGCCATCCTGAGAAGGGGAGCTGGCCCAGGCTCAAGCAGGCAGGGAGCATGATGCTTCTCAATAACGGGCTTCGGGCTGGCCTGGACACCACGGCCCCCCTTACCCACAGGGGACACATCCTAAGACCCCCAACCCCCGTGGATGCCGGAAAACCACAGGTAATACCGAACCGTATATACAGTGGTACCTCGAGATACAAGTGCCCTAACATACGAGATTTTTGAGATACGAGCCGCTGAGTGGGTGATTTTTGCTTTGAAATACGAGCAACAGTTGAGATAGGAGTCATCGCGCGGATCGGCCGGCTGCACACGACCCACCAGTTTACCTCGACTCGAGCGTCTCATAGTTTCCCACGCCTCAATGTTACGGAACGAATTAAACTCCTATCTCGAGGTACCACTATATACTATGTTTTTCCTATACACACCTACATACCCTGTTTCCCCGAAAATAAGACAATGTCTTATATTAATTTTTGCTCCCAAAGATGCGCTAGGTCTTATTTTCAGGGGATGCCTTATTTTTCCATGAAGAAGAATACGGTACACATTGATTGTTGAACAACAAAAAAAGGAAATTTATTACCTGTATAAGGTACGGTAGTCACTGTCATCACAAACCAGCTCACTGATTGGCCACAGCGCAGCCAGAGCTGTTCAGGCAGTGCGAGGTCTCTTTAAATCAGGAGTCAGATGCTTTACAGTAACTTAAGGGGCCTTATATTCTGGGGAGGCCTTAGGTGCTTGGGGAGGCCTTATTATCAGGGAGGTCTTATTTTCAGGGGGATGCCTTATATGACAGCAAGAGGCAAAACTGGAAGTTGGTCTTATTTTCGGGGAATGTCTTACTTTCAGGGAAACAGGATATAATACAATTTAACTTCTGTACTGGACAGAGTAAGAGATTAACAATAAGTAAGAGTACAATAGAACGATTAGAACAATATGCTGTAATTAGGAGTATATGACTGTGGTCTCTCTCTCTCTCAAAATATCTTACTGTGCACCGAGCATGCATACACGGGACAAAGGGATGATTCACATCCCAGGAGGGACGGAGCGGGATGGCCTGCGATTTCACCCCAGCACTCAGAACAGTGCATGATTTAAAACTTAGGAACTGGTTATTTCTGGAAGTTTCGATTTAATATTTCTGAGCCGTGGCTGACCATGATGAACTGAAACCGCAGAAAGCAGATAAGGGAGACTATGCAGTATGTACCCCTCTGTACCGGGGGGCTATCACCCTGTGCACCTGTTACAGCCATCACTGCCCAACGCCTCTGCCAGGAGCCACCTGGGGACCGAGCGTGTGAAAGAACAGTCCGGAGGGGGATGTGCTATCGGCGGGAAACACACACCAACTTCAAAGATTTCACGTGAAATAAAAGACGTCTAACTGCTGAAGAACTTTTTAGATAGATTACATGTCACATGATAATATTTTGGAGACATGAAGTTAAATATATTGCCCACATTCATTTCGCTCATTTCCCTGTCCTCTTTCCAGGGTGGCTACTAGAAAATTTAAAGTTTTATATATATGGCGTGCATTACATGTCTACTGGCCATCTCTGCATTATGTTTTTAAAAACAAACAAAAATTTAAATGAAATATTTATGTCTGAGCATTCATGGCCAGGGTGCTAGTTTGGGCCCCGGAGTGTCTGAATCTAGTCCAGGCCAGTGGAAAGGGGAGAAATCCCCCAGGGGATCAGAACGGTGCAGGGCAGGAGCCGAGGAGGCTGGAGGTTCTAGGAGGCAAACCAGCCCCAAGAGCCACCGTCGCATCCCCCATCCAGATTCAGTGAGAAAAGAAAAAAAATCTAAAAGGAGGAAAACCTAAAGACCTAAGACCCTCGGGACTCCCACTCCCTACGTCACAGTAAAGATCTCCAGAGTGACCTGGACTCCATTTGAAAATTCAAGGCCAAACGAACTCTCTGACATTGGCAAGGGGAGAGACACAGTCAAGCCAGGTAGGGGTGGGGGGTGGGGGAGCGGGGCCCTCTTCATCCTCATTTCTCCCCATCCCCTACATAGATTCCACAAGCTAGTAGCCTGGAAGGTGTGAGGCAGGAAAGGGGTAGGAGTCACATTATTATTTTTTTAAATTTTATAATACTTGCCCTACCTCGGAATTCAGAAATATTTACATAATACTCTAGATTTAAAGCTCCTCTTTTAAAAAAATGAAATCTGGCCACCCTGTGCCGACGGGCTGGCATGGCCACGACCAGCTGTGACTGAGTAAGAATGGCTTCCCTGGGACGGAAGAGGGGTGCCCCCCATCCCTACCACGTGTGGGTCTGCGCGCGGCCCTCTCACTTGTAGTCAAGCTGCTAAGCATCTCCCCCGTTTTGGAACCTCGGTGATTTGAGGTAACCTTTGCCCAGAACCCCCTTCCCTCTCTCATCCCCGCTGGCTCTTCCTCATCCCACCCTGTCCCCCTCGCCCCCCACCCCCCAGCTCTCCGGGGCTGCTTGCAGTCCGCACTTACCACACTCTCCTGTGATCATTCACTCCCCTCCTGCTGCCTCCACCAGACGCTGCGCCATCTGAAGGCCAGGCTCACCTCCCGCTCTCCTCTCCGGTCTCATGGTTGCCAGGCAGAAAAGAGGCTCAGACACATTGGCGTGGTCAGCCAGGCCCAGAGGAGAGAGAACATGCTGGAAATCACGCCCCACCCTTGTCTCCTCCCCGGCGGGATTTCTTCTGGGGACGTTTCAAGATGCTCTTGGGGTAGCCCTCAACGCAGGGAAAACCACCTAGAACACCCCTCTCAATAAATTACATTTTCACACACACACACACACACACACACACACACACACACACAACCTCATTAGAAGTTGAAAATTATATGGAGTTTGGAGTGACTTTGAACCCATGTAACCATCCTAAATCGCTTTTTCTGTTGAGCAAACAAGAAAATCTTGATTGCCCTTTTTGAAGTTGCCAGAGCCCTGTCTTGTTGCTATTAAAACCAAGTTCTTAATGGTCCTAAACCAGTTCGTCGAGTTTTCCTGAAAGAACTGACTGTCATTCAACACAAATAAAATCTTGTATAAAACAACACATGCCAGGGGACCTGCCCAGCCAAGTGAGAGGCAGTCCTCTCCCCGAGCAGGAGACCTGGGGCCTGGTTCATCATCACCTGCTCCATGAGCATGTCCTGGGCACCTGCTGGAGGCGAGGGTGGGGACGCAGAGGCGAGCGGGTAGCCCGGGGCAGTGGCCACAGACAGAGAGGAGACACCAAAGGGCACGGCAGACGCAGATCACGCACAAGGATGCCTCGCTTTCCACGTATTCCGTCCGACCAGGCTCAGGCAAACGAGTTCTGTGGTCCTTTCTCTTCGGCGAAATAAAGTTCTGTCTGAACCCTGCATCCTGCCTTTGACAAAAATCACATTAACCGGAAGGACCAAATAGAATGGGGAAAAGAGAGAGGGGAGACAGAGAGAGAGAGAGACAGAGTGGGGGATGGGGGAAAAGGGGAGGAGAGAGAGACTGTAGGAATGGGGGAGAGAAAGGAGAAAAGGGGAGAAGAGTCCAGACTTAAGATTCAGAAGTAAGAAATTATCTCCCATCAAGTCACTTCTCTGTGCAAAATTTAAAAAAAAAAAAAAAAGGAAAACTATACTGATGAATGTTACCAAGTTCCATCATTTTGAGAAAGGAGATTAAGGCTCAGAGCAGGTCCTACCTTGTCCATCCTAAAGTCCAGCTCAAACGCCCATTCCTTCCTCCATTTCTGAACCCCTAAGGAATTCTAGAAAGTTCCCACTATTGACGACTTACCCCACGTCTAACACGGTTTAAATACTTGGCTGGTGGGTCCTATTTCCTTTCCCGACAACCCTATGTGGTAGGAGCTGTTCTCGTCTGCCTTTGCCAGAAGGGAAATGTGAGGCTTGGAGAGGGTTGACCAGCTGGCCAGCGGCACTGCCCCACAAGCAACCTGGTTGCTGGGACCTCACTGTCTCCCTCCGCCCAAGTCCCCATATTGACCCAGTATTAACCCAGCTCTCCAGAGCACAGAGCAGAAGTAAAGGCTGGAGTCTTCAGGCCCCATTGCTAACCGAGGGAGAGAAATGAAACGAGACACCCAGACACCTCCTGATAAAACCTCCCAACTCCAAGAACAAAGAAGAATCCTCAGTGATTCTTAGAGGTAAAAACAAAACAAGAACCCACAAACCAACACTGAAATAAGACTTAGTCTAGCATCAGACTTATCCGCAAGATCGAGGCCCAGAAGACCAGAGGACAGTACTGGTAGCTACAAGGATCTGAGAAAAAAGGACTTTGAACCTAGAATCCAATCACAAACCAACCCAGCACTCAAGTCTGAGGAAAAGTAACGACCGCTTCAGATACGAAGATCCTGGAGCCACCCCAGCACCTTCCCTGAAAAACACTAAGGAAAGTGAATCTGAGAAAGAAGGCAGCTGACAGAATCTTAAAAGGAGGAGAAAGAAAACCAACACAGCAAAGTTAACTCTAAATAGTGACCGAAAATATAGTCTCAAAGCAGCTGCTACATAATTCCCAAAAATATAACGCAGATCTTTTTGAATGCTGGAAATAAAACTCCATGTCATGTTAACCATGAACTGATTATGAAGGATAAGAACATTTTAAATGAATTCAAAAGTTAAATATTTGTGTGTGTGGGTGAGGGTAATTAGAGGGTAATTTATTCTTGTCCAAGTTTAAATGTAGGTTAAAAATGTAACCATGCATGAGAAATGAGAAATAGGATTGTGAATTCCAAACCAATGGGGAGGGGGAGAGAGGGAGAGGAGAGTAAAGCAGCAGGGATAAGAAGAAGAAAAAAAGGAAAAGGAGAAACTAAAGAAAACGTGAGCAGTCCAATAATAAGCAGGAAAAAAACATCATGGAAAACCAAAATCAAAATAAGATGGCACATGGAAATTGAAACGTAAACAAGTAATCACAATAAAGATGAATGGCACAGAAATCCCTCCATTTAAAAACATGGTATCTATAGGAAATACAATCAATAATATTCTAACTATATAATGGTATCAGTTTGGTACTGGAAATATCAGGGGGAACACTGTAAAGTATATGATTGTCTAACCACTATGCTGTACACCTGAATCTAACATAAAATAATATTAAATGTAAACTGTAATTGGAAAAAATTTTAATTAAAAAAATGTAAAAAAAAACACACAAAAAACAAATGGTATCACACATGAGGGAGGAGAAAGAGAAGAGTGTAGGTAGGTCAGCAAACCAAAAGACCCAGGAAGGCTACACCAAAAGATATTATAATGATGTTAGAGCTTATCAATGAGGAAAGCTGGACAAAGGATACATTACATCTACTCCGTATGAAGTCTTTATTTTATTTTATTTAATACATTTTATTGATTTTTCACAGAGAGGAAGGGAGAGGGATAGAGAGTTAGAAACATCAATGAGAGAGAAGCATCGATCAGCTGCTTCCTGTACAACCCCTACTGGGGATGCGCCTGCAACCAAGGTACATGCCCTTGACCAGAATTGAACCCAGAACCTGTCAGTCCCCAGGCTGATGCTCTATCCACTGAGCCAAACCAGCTAGGGATGAAGTCTTTATTTTAAATGTACTTATAGAATAATGAACTTTTTTCCCCAAAAAACCCCAAGGGCAATTACAAACTGATCGTGTGATAAGCCACCAAGAAAATTTCAATATGTTTTTTTAATTAGAAATAACACAGGCCATATTCTCTGACAACAAAGCAGTAACACTAAAAAGTAAACAAAAAAGAGAACCATAAAAAAATTTAAGCCTGTAGAAATGTAACCCAAAGGTTAGAGAAGTTTTTTCAAAGAAATTAAGATAAACTGCAGACTGTTTTAAAATGGACAATGAGAGCACACAGACAATGAGAGTAATAGACAGCAAACATCAGGAGATACTTCCAAAGCAGTCATGCGAAGAAGTGAAGAAAAAATAAAAATAAACCAAAAGAAAGTAGAAAACAAAATTATTCAAAAGTTAAAGACATAGAAAACAAAAATTTGATTAATAAAAGCAAGGGCATCAAGTTCTTTAAAATTACCAATAAAATAGCTACTTGACAGCCCCCCCCAAAAAAAAAATTATTAAAAATATTGAGAAACAAGAACGTGACTATAATTAAAGAATCAGAAGGAAGGACAGGGGAAGAATAAAGAAAAGAAGACTATATATTTCAAATTTTATATTTATATTTTTTAAAAATGTATACAAAATAGATCAGTTTCTATATAATAAAAGTTACCCAAAACTAACTCAGGAAGAAATAAAAAGCTTGAATACACCAATAATCAGAGGAACAAAGTTTAATTACAAAATGATTGGGAATGTTCAAATAATTTTATTGGCAATTTCTACCAAAACCTCATAGATCAAATCTATGTTTCTAAATTGTTGAGGAGAGGGGAGCAGCCCAATTCTTGCTACAAAAAGCCAGCATACTCCTATTAAATCTGGGCAAGAATAATTAAAAGGGAGAGAATTATAGGTAAGTCTTATATAAATACAGATCAGTGGCATGTCTTACGTTAGCAAATAAGACAAGCCACTGAATTGCAAAAGTAATACACCTCAAAAAACTAAACTGTAACCTAGGTCACCTAGGATAGAATGAGACTTAAAAAGAAGATCAATATAATTCATTAGAAATTTTTTAAAGCCGCCACATAAAGAGCATCTTTCCAAAAAAAAAAAAAAGAGTACTTTTCTAGAACCCCCTCAAACACTTCATAAAAGTCAGGAATATCCAAGAATCCAATATCACTACTGTAGTATTCAAAATGATTCTGGAGACCCTAGCCCATGTAAAAGAACTAGGAAAAAGAAACAAGAATATAAATATTGGAAAAGATAAGACAAACCTGCCATTATTTGCAGATGGAATTGTCTACAGTTTAAAAAAATCCAAGAGGACCAACTGAAAAATTATTAGACTGGAATTCAGTAACCATCATGCAGGAAAAATCTCCACAAATCAGTGGCTTTGCTATACATCAACCATCATCCATTAAAAAATAGAATGGGAGGAAGAATGCCATCCCCATGGAGTAACACAAGTGATACCACCACCAAGAACCAAACCTACTGCAGAATGAAGGTATGGCAATTAAACCAGTTAGAAGAAAAAAGGTGAATTAGGTGACTGATCAATCTAAAAGAGGCAGACCATGTATTCTGAGAATTTAGACTGCAAATGTGTCATTTCAAATCTGTGGGAAAAGGAAAGAGCCTTCATGCAACAATAACGCCTCCTGAGATGAAGCACGGAGAAGGCCACAGCATCACACCGGGGTAAGCGGCATCACTGTTTAGCCAGAATATAATACCAGGGAAACATGAGACAGACACAAAATGAAGGACATTCTACAACATAACCAGCCCATACTGAAGAGAGAGAGAAAAAAATGTCAAGGTCATAAAAGACAAAAGAAAGACTAAAGAAGTGATGTAAAGAGACTAAAGGGACAACTGGATACAGCTTGTGATCCAGGTTTTCTTCTTTCCCCAAAAAGGAAGTATCAGAACAGATGGTGAAACTGGAATAAGGTCTGTGGATTTGCAAACAGTGCTCCATCCATGTTACTTACCTAATTTTGATCACTGAACTGTGGTTATAGAAGTAAATGCCCTTGTTTTTCATCAAACATCCTGAGTATTTAAGGGTGAAGGGGAATTTGCCTACAATTTTGTCTCAATGCTTGAGAAAAAGAATTTTATAGAGAGAGTTGCGGGGAGAGGGAGAAGGGAGGGGAGGGAAAGAAATGTGAGAAATGTTAACATTTGGGAAATGGGGGTGAAAACCATAGAGGAATTATCTATACTAGTCTTTCAACTTTTCGTTAAGCCTAAAATTATGACAAGGTACGTTTTTAAAAGGAAACATGTACATTGCCAGATCCCTCTGGGAAAGCCGTGGTTTCCTCCACGTGAAGAATTATTAGGAAACGTGTCTGGGAATTAGAAACACCAAATTCTAGATTGTTGTTACCTCCGGAGAGGAAGGGAGTTGAGATTGGGGAAGGGGATTTCAGCCTTCTCTGTAAAGTTTTATTAAATTCAATCAGATGTGGCGAAAACAAATAAATAAAAGGTATAAATAGATAAGAGTGAGACACCTGGAAAAATACATAAAAATAAATGCCAGATGGATTCGATAACTAAACAGGAGAGAAAAACAATAAAAAAAAAATCATCACTGAATAAATAGAGGAGATATTTTTTTTTAATATTGGAAGAGGTATTTCTGACAAAAAAAAAATAATACCAATATGCCAGGTTCTGTTCTACACCATGTTATACACATCTTATTTCCACTGATCCTTATAAACAACTCGGCGATGTATGTTCTATTATTCCCGGAACACAGGTGAGGTTGAGAGGGAACCCGTGGTTACAGGCCTAAGACACCTCCCGTCCAGACTCCAAATCCCGCACCGATTCTCATCCTTGCATGCTGCCCCTGGCCAAAGGGCCCCCTGTTCTTTGCAACTCCTGCTCCTACCAAACTGCAGGAAAATAAATCCAGGAGCAACCGGATTCTAGAAGGCTCTAGAAGATTCCCATGCACTCCTTCAAGAAATATTGACTACACATTTTTTTCAATTACTGAATTTTATTGCCATTGTATTGAGAACTTCCCTTATTTTACTTAATACTCACGCGGCCATCAAGAGGTAACCTTTTCTACTCCTCTTCTTGAGCAGAGCTGCCAGAGGCCCAGATTCAGGGGCCTGGTCAGCCCGGGCCACTGAGTAGCAGCAGCTTTTCTATCGAGCGTTCAATGCGCCAGGGTCCGAGGGAGAGGCTTCTGCCGGAGGAGGAGGAAGAATTCCAGCCTGGGCGGGTTCGAGCCAACCAGCACCGCCCCTCGGACGTGAGGAAGAACGGGCCCGATCTGCTTCATTCATACACACACATGCACGCACACATGCACACATATGGACGCACACGTATATTGATTTCAGAGAGGGAGAGAGAGATGGAAATATCTATGATGAGAATCATTGATCGGCTGCCACCTGCACGCCCCCCCCACTGGGGATCTTGCCGAAAACCTGGGCATAGGTCCTAACTGGGAATCAAACTGTGACCTCCTGGTTCACAGGTCGATGCTCAACCACTGGGCCACACCGGCCAGCCCCCATCTGCTTCCGCTGAGCCTCGAGTGACCGTGCTCCGGGCTGCTATGATCCGGACAGCGGACCCCTGAGCAGCTCCTCTGTGCCGGGTCCTGGGGACACAGCGGGGAATCAGAGTGACTTCCCCCCTCCTCAAAGAGCGTGCAGTCCCGACAACGGCATACCCAGCCACAGTGATGGATGAAACCGATGAGGGCAGACTGGGAAGAGGGGACAAGGGAGGGGGTGAAGGGAGCTTCTTAGAGGCGCCCACACTTCCTCAATCTCAGAAACAACACCGAAACCCCAAAAGACCTTGTTTATACAGAAGCCTGGCAGCCAACATGACTGACATTCCAGGTTTCCAGCTCCAGTCCTGGGACAGGACTCCTCCCCTGAGTGAAGTGACAAAGACACGCGCAGGGCACAGCGCTGGGTGTTTGCGGGGCCAGAGAGAGCAGGTGGAGCTTCTGTCCCTGTGAGTAACTCGCATCCCCCTGCACCCCAGGACCCGCACCTGCTGGGGAGCTGGCCAGAGGACATGGGCCTGTCCTCCCCTGGACCGGCCCCTGGCCTGACGGCTCCCCTTGTAGCTCCTAAAGGACACACTTGACCTTGGTGAGGCGCTCCCCTCGGGGACGCTGCTGCGGTTGGCCATGGGGTCATCTAGCGGAAAGGTCTGCCTGCTTCCACAGGGGCACCCGCTGCAAACATGGGAGCCGCCAAGGCGAGTTCCCCCATCCCAGGCCTGGCCCGGGAGCAGCACTTCCCACGGAGCAGAGGCTCCAGCCAGGCTGCGCGGGCTTCTCCTTCTCCCGGTGCGGCCATTCGCCAAACCAGGTGCCGAGCGCCAGGCGGCCCGGCTGCCCCGGGGAGGGCCAGGCTGGCTCCTGAGCGTGACAACCTTCCGGAGCCCCGTCCTTCTCTTTATCCCCAAGAGCTTCCAAAATGTGAAGGGCCGTACAAACGGGACACCCTAGCGGCCCCAGCCTCTCCGCGTTCAGACCAAGGCCACGCACACCTCCCACCCCAGGTCCCCCCGCGCCTCACACTGGCCGACTGGAGTGACACACGGCTCGGGAGTGAACTGAATCCGGCTTTCTAACGTGGTCTGTTTCCTCATGTGGCCCCCAGCGACCGAAGCTCAACCAGCAGGCCGGAGTACACGTGGCCAAAAAGGCGTGTCCTCTTCCCAGTGCCCCTGGGAGGCTGCGTTCTCGGTCCAGCTGCCCACTTCGGGGAGCACGTTTGCAGATGCCTCTCTGGAGACAGACCTTCCCGGGGGAGGACGGTTCTGCTTTGGTGACAAGCCCTGCCCGCCTCTGGGTGCTTTTACCACGCGCCAAGCCTCAGGCTCACGCTCGCTCCCGGGGTTTCAGTCCTGGCAGTCGACAGGGGAGGCTGGGGCCGTTTTTATCCTCACTTTCTAGGTGTGTCCGCATCACTGACCAACAGAAAACCACTGGGAGCAGAGCCGAGACCGGGCTGGGTGGGCTGGCGCGGGCTCGAGCATCCTCCTCACTCCGCGGCCCGTGCGAGCATCTCTCCTCCAGCCTCCGGGAAACGGCGGCAGTGCTGAAGCAAACGGCCCACGCCACCAGTCCTCAGAGTGGTGTCATCCAGAGGCCACGGATGCTAAAGAGCGTGGCCGCCAGCTCGCCCTTTTCCTCCGCTCCCCTCGCTTGTGGTTTCAACAAGAGGCTCAGCTCCTGGGACTCTGGCCGGTGGTTCGTGAATCTTCCTCCCAGTGGCCTGCCGTTCACCTGCCGTTCACCTGCCGTTCAGCTCCACTACCCGCTCCCGCTGTCACACCTCGTCCTCGCCCATGAAACCCCCACGCCAGCGATCGGTCTCAGCACCCGTCTCAGGCTCCGAGACCCTTCCCCCGTCTGCATCCCAGTGGCACCTCCCACCCACCTGCCATCCACCTCCCGCACTGTTCCCTTCCCCAGCTAAGACCCGGCCCCTCGGGATAAACCCCTTAGACGTAATATTTTACTCCCGGGCAAACCCCAGGTCAACCCCTCGCCTCCCCTGTGCTGGAGAACACGGAGGAACGCACACAGACACACAGACTGCCCACTTGAAGCTTACGGCCCCAAACCTCGGGCGGGCTCTTAGAACAGCCAGCCACTTCCCTCCTCCGTTCCCTTTTCTGCACGAGAATCTGAGACCTTCCCCTCTCTCTTCACACCTCACACAGCCCGCTTTCCGCCAACGGCCACTTTCCGGAGAAAATAGAAGCAATCGGGAGAAAACCACTCATCTTTTCATCTCTCCACCCGGGCGACTCCCTCAGTACTGAGTCTCTCATCCTGCCTGATACACCGGCTCACCCGGACTCCCCTCCCACACAGGCCAATCCCTCTCCTCAAAGTGAGATCCCTGCTCCGGCAATTCCCCTCCTCAACATGGGTTTCCCTCCTCTGCTCGATCCTTCCCGCAGCGCAGAGCAGGCTGTAACCCCAGTGCCAGGACCCAGGCGCCCCTCCACTGACGCTCCCGCCTTCAGAGCACAACTCATCCACACACCTCTCTGCTCACTGCCTCCGCCTCCTCCCTCCCGTTCTTTTCATTCTACTTCTTTTCATTCTACTCCGTTCCATGCCGACCCCGCCCCCAGCACACCAAGGAAACCACTCTGCGTCCTTGTCACCAATGAACTGACCCTCCCGCTGCCAAACCCAAGGACATTCCTCGGCCCTCATTTTGGCCAACATGGTGGATCTCTCCCTCCTTCCTCAAACTCTCTTTTCTTGGTGTTGAGAGACTCTGACCTCCTGGTTCCCCTCCTCCCACCTCGATGGCCACTACCTTGGGGGCCTGGGCTGGTTTCCAGGAACTCGGCTCTGGGACCCCTCTGTACCTACATTTCAGAGGGGGACCCACAGCGTTAAATGCCATCTGATGCCGGTGATTTACCCGTTTAATATCCGACCCTGACCGCCGCTCATCTCAGAGGCATCGTACGTAAGCTTCCCGTGTCTACAGGTTCCCATTTCCCACCCCCACCCCTCAGGCCCTGCTCCTCCTTCGGAGTCTCACCCCATCTGGCAAGGGCGCTACCCAATGACCCACGCTCCAAAAACATGTCACACACATAGGCTGAGGCAGCCTCGAGCCACCCACTCTCCCTCACACTCCGCATCCAAGCCACTGGCTCTGCCATCGGGACCCGTCCCACACCTGGCCCCTCCGCCCCACCTCCCCGTCACCCTACCAGCACCACCTCTCGCCTGAACTCCCTACGTTTCCCGACAAGCCTTCTCGTTTCCATCATCCTTCCCGCTTCCAGGAGCCCGGGGTGTGATCTGACTTATATTATGTCTCCATCTGGACTGGCCACCTTTCGGGAACTCCATAGCCACGTGTGAAGGATCGCTGTGTTACTGCAATCTGTCTGGCCGGGCCACGCACAGCTGAGAGAGAGCGGGAAAGACGGCAGAAATGATGGCGTGCGCAGGCCCTGGCTGGGTTCCCGTCTCGGGGCAAATTTAAGAGCGCCCGGCCCTCCGGCAGCTCGTGAAATCAGAGAACATGGAAGCCCACCAGGTGAAGACGCACAGTTTCCGCTCTCCCATGGAAACACCGTGGAAGTCATCACTTCTGCGCTCCCAAGAAGAACAAAGCTGAACCAACGCAACATCAGCAACTTCCCTTTGACTGGAGAATGGGGGTCACCGAGCCGACCACCGACCGGTCTGACAAACTGGAGAGGCAAAGGCAGAGGGACAGAGCTCACTGGGAACCAGAGCAGAAGGTGAGCTGGTGACTAGGAGGAAGCCTGGGGCTGTAACTGCTTAATTGCTGGAAGCTGCGTGTGGACGAGCCTGAGAGTGAAACATCCTGGATACCCGGTCTTGGAGGAGCCAACACACCTTGAAGGTTTTGACCAGATTCACGCTTCCGTGGGGAAGGTGGGGCGGAGGAGGAGAGTAACCATTTGAAATTTGGAGAACAGAACACAGCCTGTCCTCATGAGAAACTCCTCTATCACAGACTTGTCTGCCCTGGGAGAAGGGCAATCGGACCATGCCAGCCCCTCTAGCCTTCCTGTCCCCCATAAAGGGACAAAAGGCAGAGGCTCAGAAACGTGTCTAAAGGTTAAGAGTCCAGGTGCTCAGGCCCACTAAGAAAGCCTGAGATTTAATCATAAGACACAGAGCACTTCCTCTGGCTAATATCTTATCACCACTTAAAAAAAAAAATCCTTTGTTTTCATAGAGACGTGAAAACATGCGAAAAGTCACTCATCACCCGAGAGATGCAAATCAAAACAACAAGGAGGTACCACCTCACACCTGTCAGAATGGCTATCATCAACAAATCAAAGGAAGACAAGTGCTGGCGAGGATGCGGAGAAAAAGGAACCCTCATGCATTGCTGGTGGGAATGCAGACTGGTGCAGCCACTGTGGAGAACAGTATGGCGTTTCCTCAAAAAACTAAAAATGGAACTGTCATTTGACCCAGTGATCCCACTTCTAGGACTATGTCCCAAGAAACCAGAAACACCAGTCAGAAAGGACATATGCACTCCTATGTTCATAGCAGCACAATTCACCACAGCTAAGATTTGGAAACAGCCTAAGTGCCTATCAGCAGATGACTAGATTAGAAAACTGTGGTACATCTACACAATGAAATACTACGCTGCTGTAAAAAAAAAAAAAAAGAGGGAATTCTTGCCATTTGCAACAGCATGGATGGAACTGGAGAGCATTATGCTAAGCGAAATAAGCCAGTCAGAGGAAGATAAATATCACAGGATCTCACTCATTTGTAGAATTTAATGAACAACATAAACCAACAAACAAAAACAGAACCAAGGTCGTAGAAGCACTGAACAGACTGTCCAACCTATGAGGGAGGGGGGGGTGAGGGGTAAGAGATCAACCAAAGGACTTGTATGCGTGCCTATGAGCATAACCAATGGACACAAACAGGGGTGAGGAGTTGAGGCCATGTGCGGGGGAGCAGGGGATGGCCAGAGACAGGTCAATGGGGGGAAAATGAGACTTATGTAATACTTCAAACAACAAATAATTTAAATTTAAAAAGTAAATAACTAGAGAGTAAGAACAGTGCATACAACTGAGAGCTGCAAAACCCAGATTCCATTTAAGAAGGAGTTTTTAGGGAAACCCAAAGACAACAGGAAAAGGCGGGAAACAAGGAAGAAAGTGAAGTCTCTGGAACCTTCAGCTGCAGCAAACATTAAAAACAGCCCAACAGCATAACATACCCACATAAACATAAAGCTTCACACTAAAATCCTCATGCACTCAGTTCCTAGTACTACACACATCAGGTCTGGCTTTTAACAAAAAAATCCCAAGTCATGCTAAAAAGCAGGGGTGGGAAACAGTCTAGAAGGACAGAGCAGACTCAGCTGTGACACAGATTTTGGAATACCATTTAATAGGCCTATGATTAATACATCCTGGCGACCCAGTCTTAGAGGATTAATACGTTAATCACAGACATATTAATGGGAGGGCTCTAATGAAAAAATTTCATTACACGCAAGAACAGAAAGGTATCATAAGCAGAGAGATGAAAACTCCCAAGAAAATAAAGGAAATGCCATAAAGCAGACACTTAGCAACAAAAATAAAGAATGCCTTTGATGGGCTCTTTAGCAGACTAGACAGCTGAAAGAAAGAATCACCGAGTTGGAAGACAGGTCAGCAGAAACCACCCCCATTGAAAGAACCAAAGGGACAGGAACATGAGGGGATCTGAACTTGTGATTCCCACTTGGACATGGAAAGGGCTTAGAAATCATCACTCACCTACTTCACAATAAAGAAAAAAGCTGAACAAACTGAAGTCAACCACTTTCCTTAGATCTCCCGGAGAACGGAGGTCACAGGGCAGACCCCTGGAGACAAGCAAATAAGAAGAGTCAACACTGCCCACGGCCGAAGCAGCCACGGTAGCCAGTTACTGGCAGGAACGTCAGGAAACTGAGCAGGGCCTGGCTCGGGAGAGAAAAACTCCTAGTTCCCAGGAGGCTGTGCTCCTCTGCATGTGCCTCGCAAATGGACAGGGCCCAACCCTTTCGTGAGTTTTTCCTCCGAGGGCCTCCGCGGTTCCTCAGGGCTAAGGGGGGAGAGAAATCTGCTCGTGGGTCCAACTCGGGGAGGGGAAAGGAGCAGGGCTGAAATATACCCAGAGTTTCTGTTCTAGCCAGCAAAGGCCTACCCTCAAAACAAACTCTCTACCGGGGTCTGACCAACGTGAGTTTTACCAGGGCCTAACTGATGGGGGACAGGGGGTGGGGAGGGAAGGAAGAGGCAAGGAAATACCCAACTCTAGTCCCCTCTGGCCTTTCTGCCTCACCTAAACGTGTGGGGGGGGGGGCCCTGGGGGGAGGCCAAGAAAAATCTAAGAAGCACCGAAACCGGTTTGGCTCAGTGGATAGGGTATCGGCCTGTGGACTGAAAGGTCCCAGGTTCAATTCCGGTCAAGGGCATGTACCTTGGTTGCAGGCACATCCCCAGTGGGAGGTGTGTAGGAGGCGGCTGATTCGATGTTTCTCTCTCATCAATGTTTTTAACTCTTTGTGCCTCTCTGTGAAAAAATCAATAAAATATATATAGTTTTTTAAAAAATCTAAGAAGTGCCGAAACCGGTTTGGCTCAGTAGATAGAGCATCAGCCTATGGACTGAAAGGTCCCGGGTTCGATTCTGGTCAAGGGCATATACTTGGTTGCGGGCATGTCTCCCCAGTGGGGGACATGCAGGAGGCAGCTGATCAATGTCTCTCTCTCATCGATGTTTCTGACTTTCTATCCCTCTCCCTTCCTCTCTGTAAAAAATCAATAAAATATATTTTAAAAAACAAACAAAACAAAAAAATCTAAGAAGCATTTGTTAAGGTCACAGCTCAGGGGTAGAGGCCCTCTAAAGACTGAGAACTAATGGTGAGAGTCTAAAATGCTTTTCCTCCCACACCTTACTTACACATGATGAGGGCTCCTGAGTAGTAACAGCGGATTAGAGCTGAAAGGCCTGCAAGGCTCATACTCCTACTTCAGGAGTGGGAAACCCAAAGGTAACAGGGAAGTCAAAAATAAAAAGACCAGAGAAAACCTGAGTCTCACCTACAACTACAGCAAACTGTGAACATGACCTAACTCCTGGCCAGATAAACATCAACCGCGCAGGCGAGGCCTGTTTATCTTTTACTCGGCTTTCAATGTCACACTAAAACGCTGATTCCATCAGTTCCTATTACTAGATCTATCATGTCTGGCTTTCAGCAAAAAAATCACAAGGCAGGTAGGTGCAAAGGTTAAAACACACACACGCACACACACACACACACACACACACACACACACACAAGCAAACAAGCAAACAACACCACCACCACAATCTGAAAAGATACAACAGGCATCAGAGCCAGACTCAGATAGGACACAGAAAGAGAAATGATCAAACCAGGAATTTAAAATAACAATAATTAATTTGCTAAGGGTTCTAATGGAAAAGGTGGGTGACATGCAGGAACAGAAGAGAATGTAGAGGTGAAAACTCTAACAAAGAATCAAAAGGAAATGCCAGAAAGAGAAATTTCCAAAACTGACAAAGCAAAGAGAGAAAAAATGTAAGACAATATGTAATTGAACATCCAAGAACTGCAGGACAATTACAAAAAATGTAACATATATGTAATGGCATTATCAAAAGGAGTAGAAAAGAGGAAGAGAAGAAATACTTGAAGTAATAATGACTGAAAATTTTCCAAAATCAATGACAGCACCAAACCACAGATCCAGGAAGCTCAGAGCTGAATAAATGTAAAAAAAAAAAAAAGACACCTTGAACTGCAGAAAAATAAAAAAGATAAAGAA
>PVJN01024610.1:0-30935 GCA_004026805.1 Lasiurus borealis
ACACACCCCTAGCCTTTAGGCAGGAAATAACAAAACAGAAATTAACATGAAACAAACAGGTAGAGGTTGCTTCAGCCAACAATGTTTCAACTAAACAGTGAATAATTAGCTCTGACCTTTCAGAGCAGTTAAGGTTGACCAGCCTTCTGGCCTCCTGTTTACATCCATTTAGTAAGAACAATGTTTGGTTTCTGACAATAGACTAAATTATACCTTGACTAACTTGGGGAGGGGATCCCTTCCAAGTTTGTCTTTTCTTGGGTACTCTCCTGAATTTTCATATTTTATAGTCATCCCATATCCCAGTTTAATAATTCATTTTATTATAATAATCTCCTCTTTATCTCCTGATTGACCCCAGGCTAATATAGGGATGTTTACTGCAATGAGTATCATTTGATTTATGCAATCAGAATAGACAGAGATTTAATATGTATATACGGACCTGACACTGATATCTCAGATTTGTAGTTGTATTTCTATTTTCCTACAGTGAGAAACTTAGTTTATGATCAATATATTAATCATTTGCACTACTCTACAATGTACACAATATAATTTCAAATCACTCTGGCAATGCCACTACCAACAACAAATTTAATATGTAAGATTTAAAAAATATTTTTTTGTAGATTTTTGTCCTTAAAATATATCCAATAAGTATTTAGTCACAGTCCTGGATAAAAAAAAAAATTATTACTTTTTCTATGTGATTATATGCTGAGTGGCCAGATTATTATGATCTCTGAACACATAATAATCTGACCACTCAGTGTATATCCTATATAATAAAAGGCTAATATGCAAATTGTCCCCTCAACCAGGAGTTCGACCAGCAGGCAGGTGGCCAACTGCCCATGTCCCCTCCCCTGGCCAGGATGGCTGAATCCTACCCATGCATGGGCTTGTGCATGAATATATATATATATATATATATATATATATATATATATATATATGTATATATATATATATATACACATATACACACACACATACACATACACACACACACACACACATACATACATACATACTGAGTGGCCAGATTATTATGCGTTCAGAGGTCATAATAATCTGACCACTCCGTATATACTTGGTATGATACTGAGTTAGGCATATTTCTTTTATGTTTTCAATTTTAGGGTTTGATTTTAATTCCTATTTTGGTCTTTTTGAAATGTAAAATATTCATTTGTTCAAAGTAGATGCTGCATTTTAAATATTTTCTAACTGTATGTCTTCCCTCTATTAGAACATCAGCTATCTCAGGGAGGTGTTATGATTGCATCTCTAATAGTGCCTTTATTCTCCCAAACATTATTATTCTCTACTTTTAATACTCTCCCTTGGGAAACTACATATCCAAATTTGTTAAAATGGAAGTTAACTCTGAGTAAATAGGCTCTATCTAAGAGCCTGAGGTGTTATTCTCCAAATAGCATGTGTTTAAAAACCTATTTGTGAAGTAATTTTTAACATAGAAGGTTGTTCAAATATCTCTGAATATTCAACAGTATTAATAATCATTGAGATTCCAAGATGATTAATTGTCAACAGATAAAATATTAGCATGCTTCAATGAAATGCTAAAATGACCTATACAGGGATAAAAACATTGATCTGCTGCCTCCTGCACACCGCATGCAACCTGGGCATGTGCCTTGACCTAGAATCATGTCCTCCTGGTTCACAGGTCAATCCTCAACCACTGGGCAACACCATCTGGGCTAATTTCCTACCCTTTAATGGTTCCAGCAACTAGAGTGCATTTGCCCTTAACAGGACTAATCTGTCTTTTGATATAGTAATTTGATAAGAATGGTTTATACCATTATATTCTGTTTTAGATATTTTTTAAATAATAAAATCTTTTATGCAATTTTAATACTTATGATTAAAATGGAAATTAGGCACCTCAGTATGCTACATTTAGATTGGAATATGTGATGCATTATTTAATGCACAAAGGGATTTGAGGATGTGAAGTCTTATTTTAGCAATGCCCATACCAGTCTACTATTTAAAAACATGCCCCAGGTATCAATCAGATTTATGCCACATTTTAAAACCCATTTATACTTACTACCAAACTATTTACAAATACTGAAACATATCACTATGATGTAAAAAGTCTGAGACTAAAAATTAATTTTATACACAATTTGTCTTGGTGTTCACATATTTATAAATGAAAAGCAGCTATAAAATATATTCAAAACTGGACTCTACAGGCAGGAAATCATTGCAAAGAAATATTGTTCAATAAAGTTTCTTAGTGTTCCTTAATTCAATTTCAGTTTTCTAAACTAAACAACCAACATTGCTAACCAGGTGTTGCAGTTGGATTTTAAAAGCTTTTAGTTTGTTTTCTGTGGGATAAAAATGGAAGACCTGTAATGGTAAAAGGATACTTAGTATTCACACCTCATGGGTTTAAAGCAGGACTTGGCAAATGTTTTCTGGAAAAGGCTAGGGAGTAAATATTTTCAATTGTGCTGTGGCAGTTTGAAATCAGCCACAGACAGTGCATAAAACGAAGGGGCATGGTGGTGTTCTAAAAACACCTGATTTACAAAAATTGGCAGTATGCTGATCCCTCAGTTACAACATAGAATGCAAGGGCACGAGAAAAAATGGTTATATGTTTCATATAGATGCTGAGGCCTGAGCCAAAAGGGTGATTTCTACATCTGAGGGCCACTAATTGTGATATCATCACTGACTATTTCTATATTCTTTAATTCACACAAATTCTGTTAAGCTAAAGAATAAATACCACTTATCCTTTATCTTTTGTTATTTCATCGTCCTATAAGCAGAGAACCTGTGTATAAGCAAAATAGTTATGTTTGCTTTTATTTATTTAAAAATATTTTTATTGATATCATAGAAAAAAGGAGGGAGATAGAGAGATAGAGAGATGAGAGATGAGAGAGAGAGAGAGAGGAACATCAATGATGAGAGAGAATCAGTGATCGGTGGCCTTCTGCACACTCCCTACTGAGAATCGAAGAATCGAGCCCACAACCTGGGCATGTGCCCTGACAGGAATCTAACCATGACCTCCTGGTTCATAGGTTGATGCTCAACCACTGAGCCATGCCAGCTGGGCTATGTTTGCTTTTAGATAAAATTAAAAATAACAAACCATAGAAACATTAATCATTTCCACAGAGAATAACTGGTAGTCCAAATAACCCAAAAAAGCCCTACAAATGCATAGTAGACAGGTTATCATAGGAAAAATCGCATTATTATTGTAAAAGTCCTATGTATTGACAATGGTACAGGATTTCTCCTCTTTTTAGTTGGAAAGATTTAAGACAAAGATATACTCAGGGTTAAGTATATAAAAGGTTTGACGTGAATTCTGGCTACATGTTTGATAAAAAACGTTATCTCAGTAAAAACCATTGTTTATCTTACTGTGTTCCTGAGATGACAAAATCCAATTTTCTGATTTGGTCATTCACTTAAGTTATAATGTATACATCCTTGTGCTAGAAAACATTTTTTAAGATGTTGTAGAAAAGAATATTGTTTCTTACCAATATCTGTTATTCTTCTCTTATTTTGACACAAATATGCTTTTTAAATCCCTTGGAAGTTATGCAGGGATATTCGGTTGTGTTTTAGCCAATGAAATATGAACCGAAGTGATATATATTACTTCCAAAACTGGTTTCTCTAACTTCTTCAGAAATTTCCATCCTCTGTTAGTTTATTTACTGGCCACATACAGACAAAATAATAGAGATCTCCAAAGCCCAAGAGTGATTGGAACATGCAATTGTGAGATTATAGATCTAGCTGGAATTAGGCTTATGAGCCAAGGTTGTAATATCTTAAAAGACATAAATGAAGAATAAAAAAATTTCAAGTATATGACTTTTCTAGTTCTAATTTAGTATGACATAAAATACATCTTTAATAGAGTATATGTGTGTTTATATATATACATTTGTGTGTATGTATATATGTATATGTGTATATATATATGCAGCCTATATAATAAAGAAATAATATGCAAATTGATCATCATGCCAATACACAAGATGGCCACCCCCATGTGGTCAAAGATGGCTGCCCCCATGTGGACACAAGATGGCTGTCACAAGATGGTGTGCAGGGCAGGGCAGTTGTGGGAGGACCAGCCCTGCAGAAGAGGGCAGTTGGGAAAGGACAGTTGGGGGGAACCAGGCCTGCAGGGGAAGATAGTTAGGGGTGATCAGGCCATCAGAAGAGAGCAGTTTGGGGGGACCAGGCCTGTAGGGGAGAGCAGTTGGGGGCAACCAGGCCTGCAGGGAAGGACAGTTTTAGGGGTGACCAGGCCTGCAGGGGAGGGCAGTTAGGGGCAATCAGGCTGGCAGGTGAGTAGTTATGGGGTGATCAGGCTGGTAGGTAGTAGTAGTTTAGGATAATCAGACAGGCAGGCAGGCAAGCGTTTGGGAGCTAGCAGTCTTGGATTGTGAGAGGGCTATTGGACATCCCTTGAGGGGTCCCAGATTGGAGGGGTGCAGGCCAGGCTGTGGGACACACACACACACACACACACACTGTGCACAAACAAATTTCATGCACCGGGCCTCTAGTATACATATAAATCTCTCAAAGTTCTGTTTAAAACAACTTTCAAATTATAACCAGAAAAATATACCAATTACCATCAATTATCCTTTCATATAGAATATTTCTGATACCCTTGTAATAACCTGATTATTATTTAACAGGAAAGGGAAGAACAAAATATATAGGCATGTCATTTACACAGCTTTGCCAAAACATTGCAATTAACATTCTCCAAGTATATTTCCCACTGATTGGTGGGGGAAGGGACGAGACAAAGGCAATTTAGACACATGACCAGTAAGGCCTGTGTGACATGGAAGTCTAATTGCCCATCAATCACACCTGGAAACTAGTAATTGGCTGGGATGGGTAAAGCCATTGAAAGCTTTTGAAATCTAAATATATAAAATTGCAAAACAAGGAAGTCTGGGCCTTCTCTTCCTCTCATGGCACAGGCCCTCTTGGGACTCCTGCTGCAGGGGCTGCACTGTGTGTACATGGTGCACAGCCCTGTTGGATTCTACATATAAACTGATGGACTTTAATGTGGCCCAAATACTAAACCACACCCGGCTAGAACATGGATCATAAGCTCTGGATATTGGCCTTGTTTTTTGGCTCTACTGAAACCCCCGCTGCACCTTTTTCAGAACTGGCTAAGGGGTAGAGGACTTTGGAATCCGAAAAATGTAACTTTATGCCAACAAAACCTTCTTTCATATCCCATCCTCCCATGTGAGTCTCAGAAAATTCATTTTCTGAGGATGTTGTAAGAGCCTCCTTCCTACTCATGCCTGGGTAGTCTGGCCCTTTAATTTCTCTGGCATCGTTTATATTTAAATTTTCTAGTCCTACTCATGCAATAGTTTTGCAGTAAATTTAGTTTTTTGGTCAACCTTTCCTTTTCTTAATGCATATGACAGTGTGAGAAATATCTTTTATGCCTTTTAATAGTTGATCTGAGAAATGTAGACACAATTAATTTGCCTTATTGCACTTTACAGAATAGTGTTTACTCTTTGCATGCTCTTTTTCTTTTTCAAATATGAAAGAACGAAAAAGAAAAAAACATCTTGAACAATTTGTGTTAGGTTATCCATAAGAACCTTCATTAAAACATAATAGATATATACTCACATTAAAGCCATAATTAATTGGAAGCCAAAAGTGTTTACCCAGCCTGTTTACTTGTGGTCTAAGCAGATCACTCTGCATGCTTTTGAAACACACCTTTCTTGAACTTAAGTTGAAAGAATAAATATATCAAAGGAACCCCGTAGATATTCAAAAGCTAAGTCCTGGATGTGAAAGGACCTGGGAATGAACAAGAATTTGAAGTTAATTATAAAGTACTGTAGATGTAGTAAGAAATCATTGGGTTCGTGAGTTTACCTATAATTTTCTTAGATGCTACTATATTGCCACCATCATTTCCACTCTTGATTCCTCATAATGGCCTGATTCTTGATGGAGGGAGGGTCCAGTCATACAAAGAGCCATCCTATGGTGAGAGAAAATCAAATTGGACATTCCAATAAGTGAGCAGAGGGCAGCATTATGCTTCACATCCAGAGAAATAGGCAATCTATGAGCAACCCACTAGATCATTTCTCTGAGTCTGTTTCCTTTTCCACAATATTGGGCAATAAGACTGACCTCAATAATAAATAACATACGAACTGCACATAGCAGGTACCTAACATTTATCCAAGGGTCAAGAAATAGTGCGTATTTTTCCTACCGTCACTATTGTTAGTATAGTTAATTAATATTTAGCTATTATCCACAAGAATGAAGTAACAAAATTATGCCGAATGCAGTAACTTGACAACTTAAGCTTTTAATCAAAGTCCTACATTAAGCCATCTCAAGAAATATCAATTAAATAATAAATATATTAAAAGATAATGTATAGGAATTATGTCTAGTAAATAATACATAAATAAAAATTATTTTTGGCATGATGATTAGTAGCCACTAAAATATGAATTTACGTTTTCTCTTTGTTTAAAAAAGATATCTTGCTAAACACTTAAAGGGATATACTAGTACTATTGGTCAAGTAGGATGGTGTTCTACCCTAGCACACTAACACCAGTGGGGCAATGCTCTTAACACTGTCATGCATTCATGTCAACATTTATTTACCTGTGACTCACGGGCATTAGGCAACACATTGGATACATGGATGTAAAAAAACTATGGTCTACTATTTTCAAGAAGTTCACTCTCTCTTACCATTTTCCCATTTTTTTTACCCATTGTAAGTGATTACTCTGTCTAGACTACATTGAACTTTCTTCATACAACAATTATGCTTTCTATAAGTGTGAATACACAAACCAACCTTCCCCATTATGTTATGAAGTGCGTTTCCCATTTTATAAATAGTCCAAGTACCTGGCAAAGGATCCTGCTAAATAGATATTGTTAAAATAACTCTATCATATAGCAATATCCTTGTTTAAGGTGAGTTATGAGCCTTATTTTTTAACTGTCAACAATGGTCCCTTATGGATCACAGGCCTAAAAATACAATACAAAACTATAAACCTCCTAGGAGATAACACTGAAGAAAACTTAGATGAACTTGGGTAAGGCGGGGACTTTTTAGATACAACACTAAAGGCATGATCCATGAAAGAAATAATTGATAAGACAGACTTCATTAACATTAATAACTTCTGCTTTGAGTAATACAATGTCAAGAGAATGAGAAGACAAGCCACAGAGAATGAGAAAATACTTGCAGAGAGACATCTGATAAAAGACTGTTACCCAAAATATACAAAGAACTCTTGCAAGTGAAAGAAATTCTCCACTATAGATCTGGAACATATGTCAACATAGAGACCATAACACACAATATTTTAGGGGTTGGAATAAAATTTTTTGTTTTCTTTTTTCTTTACCAGATATAAATTATATTAGACTCTTTTTATAAAAAAAAAAAAAAGGAAGCATAGTCTCAAGTGCCTAATTACCCTCTACTGTTAGACACTAGGTCATCTGTAATCATTAGATGCTTTCAAGGCCAAGTATTGCCTCTAGAGAGTTGATGATTGGAAAGTTTGAAAGAAAGACAAAAATAGGTAACTAAGTTTTTTGTAAAAAGAAGGACTAATTATGTAGTGTCCATTATATTATTTTTGAAATTCTAAAATATAAAGAACTCTCTCAAGAGAATATATGATCCTCAAGAATATTTATTTAAGCCCAGACCGGTTTGGCTCAGTGGATAGAGCGTTGGCTTGCAGACTGAAAGGTCCCAGGTTCGATTCCGGTCGGGGGCATGGACCTTGCTTGCGAGCACATCTCCACTGTGGGGTGTGCAGGAGGCAGCTGGTCGATGTGTCTCTCTCTCATTGATGTTTCTGACTTTCTGTCTTTCTCCCTTCCTCTCTGTAAAAAATCAATAAAATATATTTTTAAAAATTCACTTAAAAAAGAATATTTATTTAAAATCTACTGTGCTTGACCATTTAACATTCAACATCAGATAAATTCAATATAAAACATTATAAAGTTTATCTTTCAAACTATCTGGGGGGAAAACTGTTAGACTAAGGAGGAACTACATAGTTACCTCAGTTTGTTTTTAGCATGATACCTTTTTCTGAGCTTAAACCCAACTTCAGCAATCATATCTTTCTTCCTTACAATCTTTTCTCTGTCAGTGTTTTCATGCTTTCTCCATTAAGGAAAGAGGGGCATCATAAATGGATTCATACTAAAGTACCATTTATCCTTGTTTCTCAAAGTGTGTTCCACAGAGCAGTGAAATTGGCATTGCCATTTACTGAGTAAGAATCTGCATTCTCATAATATCCTTGTGTGCTTCATATATATTTTTTACTATTTTATTTAACTTCATTTTTATTGTTAACACTGTAACAGATGTCCCAATTTTCCTGGCTTTTGCCTACCTGCATCCAGCCCCTGACCCCCTTCCCTCTGGCCATCACCACGCTGCTGTCTGTGTCTATGGGTTAAACATATATATATTCCTTGGCTAATCCGGTCCCCCACTTTCTCCTCCCCTCTGACAGCTGTCAGTCTGTTCCACATATCTAGGCCTCTGTTTCTATTTTGTTTGTCAGTTTATTTATTAGATTACACGTATAAGTGAGGTCATATGGTATTTGTCTTTCTCTGACTGGCTTATTTCACTTAGCACAATAATCTCCAGGTTCATCCATGCTGTTGCAAAAGGTAAGATTGCCTTCATTTTTTTTTTTACAGCTGAAAAGTATTCCATTGTGTAAATGAACCACAGCTTTTTCATCCACTCATCTACTAATGGACACTTGGGCTGTTTCTAGATCTTAGCTATTGTAAAGAAGGCTGCTATTAGCATCAGGGTGCATATATACTTTTAAATTGGTGTTTGAGATTCTTAGTATATGTTCCCAGAAATGGAATGCCTGGAAAAGGGAACTCACTGTATGGGAGAATATATTTGCCAATTATACACTTGATAAGGGGTTAATTTCCAAAATTAAGGAACTTATACATTCAGTACCAGGAAGACAAACAATCCAATTCCAAATTAGCCAAGGACCTGAACAGACATTTCTGCAAAGAGCACATAGAAATGGCCAATAGACCTATGAAAATATGCTCAGTATCTGTAATCATCAGATAAATGCAAATTAAAGCCACAATGACATACCACCTCACACCTGCCAGAATGGCTACCATCAATAAATCAAAAAACAACAAATGCTGGGCAAGATGTGGAGAAAAGGGAACCTGAGTACACTGCTCGTAGGAATAAAGACTGGTGCAGCCTCTGCGGAAAACCCTATGGAGGTTTTAAAACATTAAAAATGGAACTGCCTTCTGACCAAGTGATCATATACATTTAAGAAAGATAACCGGGAGATTTATATGCACATTCAATTTTGAAAATGTGGGTGGATTGCTTACCAGATCGGTGATTTTCAAGGTGTGATCCCTGCATGAGCAGCAGGAGCATGAGCATCAGCTGGGAATTTATCAGAAATGTAAATTCTCAGGCTTTGCTCAGACCCGTATCAGAAAGTCAGGGGGTTGTGCTCAGCCATCTGTGTTTTAAGAAACTTTCCAGGGGATTCTGATGCATGAAAAAAATTTAAAGACCGCTGTTCCAGAGTATCTGTACACAAAGAGCCAGTTGCGTGCACCATGAAAAGTGAAAAGGGTTGGGAGTTTTATCCTAAAGAGCCTCTGGCTTTTCTTCAATTTACCTAATTCTGAAATTCAGGCGTTTTCCCAAAATAACCTATGTGTGCTTTTCAGAGTAGGCCATTAACTTATTGCATGTCTTCTGAGAATAAACCCCTTGATACCAATTGGCTTAATTCAAGAGTTCTCCTCCATTACTTCCGCTCTTTCAACCTGTGAAATTTCACACTACCAGGACATCAGGTTGTAGAGCAATTTTAATTAGCTGCCTGTGATATGGAGAAGATCCTGGACTTACTGGAATTGCTTCAGTAACTTTAAAACTTCTGCAAAATAGGATTATGTATCTTTACTTCTCCTCCCTCAACTCATTGCCTAGATGCTGTTTGTTTAAATTTGTTAAGCACTGCTCTTCAATCTAAACTGTGTGTGTGTGTGTGTGTGTGTGTGTGTGTGTGTGTGTAAACTGATGTTTCAGATCACAGCCTATTGCTAGCAAGGAGGTATTATTCACTAGTTTAATGAGTTTTCCAATTCAAGAAGAATTGATGATTAATGCAGATTAAACTCCAAAATGAATAAGAGGTAGATGAAAGTATAAACGATTGTACTTGGTAGTGAACATTTAGAATAGGGCACTTGACTAGAGTGAAAGTAGTTGCGACATATTTCTTGCTTTAAGATAGCCTCTAGTGTTCTTCCAAGACAAACAATGGAATAATGGGATGTCTAGGTAGGAATATTCTATGCTATTCAAATACCTTGTCTGCTGTTATTAAAGGCTTTCCCAATATTAAACAAGAGAAAACTGCTCTTTGGCGAAATACATTTTCAATGGCATGGCTCTAGTTCATTTCACTAGTATGGCATTGGATGAGTTGCTTTTAACTTTCAATAATGCTTATCTTGTTCCAATTTATGAAATATTCTTTCTGCCTTACATGCAGGTATAAGGAAGTTAGTTTTGATGCCCATGATAACTGAAGTGATCACTCCTTTAGCACATTTATGAAAGTGTGAAGTATATTCAATCTCACTAACACACCACGGTATCCTACTCATTATGACACATTTGTTATCTTTCACAAGGGAGCACATTAGTGTAAGGGCTGCAGACTTACAGCTCTGTATGTGCCCTGAAGATGTGTTGAAACTTCGCTGCAAATTGTCCAAACTAAGTGAGAATCATAGATAACAAAGAAAACCATCCCTTGAGGGAACTTGTCTGTGTCATATTAAAAATTATTTTTGGCACCTTCTCAGAGTCCAACAACAACACATTCATACTGAGGTTGGAATTAATGGTAAAAACAGATGAGCTATTAATTAATATCCTTTCACAACATTGAAATGAAGACAATTGTTAAGCCAGCCAAGGGTCAACCTTTACAGACACTTTTGCGGAATGGAAATATTGTTTGAGTTGAGAGCTCACTGGAAATTAAAGGTTGGGTGCATCCCAACAGACTTGGCAATGAAATCAGTTTACCGCTCAGGCATGAAGTAATCACTGTCAGTCATGTGTGAAAAAAAAGGGGAGATGTAAAAAATCTAATAAATGTTTACCTTAGTCATTATTTAGAAAGTTAGAGTTTTATATTGCAAATTTAGATTTCAACTCAGTACACACATGTTTCTGAATTTATCATCTGTCAATCAAAAATATGCATTAATCTACTTTATGGATAGACTCAAGTCGTGTGTTTTAAAAATTAGTAGACAATGACACTAGCACTTATGCTTTCCTTTTACATATCTTAACTTTTTGCTAAAGTATATATAGCCGACATGCAGTAAAAATAGAAATAATTGTTTATAATGCATTTAATTAATTTTACTAACTGAATATGACATGGAATTAGCATTCAGATCAAGAAAGAGTATCAGCATCAGTAACTAGAAGCCTCTTTTTTACCCCTTCCAGTTTTGGTATCATACCGACTCTTTGACCCTGAGTCTGCAATCTTGAGCAACAGGTTGAGCTTTCTAGTACTCTTCATTTTCTTTTTTTAATTGTTTAAATATTACAAATAGTAGTACATATATCTTCTTTTTTCTCCTTATTGACCTCCTCCCGGCCTTCCCTACCCCCCAGTACATGCCCTCACTTGCCCCGGCACCCCCCAGTGTATTGCATCCATTGGTAACGCTTATATACATGCACACAAGTTCTTCGGTTGATCTCTTGCAGACCCCCTCCCCCAACCTTCCCTGTCTTCCCGCTGTAGTATGACAGTCTGTTCAATGCTCCTTTGTCTCTGTATCTGTTTTTTCCCCCTGATTCTTTTCTTTAAAAACATCTTGCCTCTGCAGGCTAGAAATAAACTTATAAGAACAAAAAATGTTTGAGTCCCACTTTCAATGTCCGATAGCTTTGAGTCCTAGTTTCAATGTCAAACGGTTCCTTATGTGTACATGTCAGCAATAGTATCTGGATGGTGGACAAATGGTGGCAATGCAGGTTCGACCCTCTCTGGTTTGGTCCTCGGATCCTGTAGTGATGCACAGCTGCTGACTGCTAGCATGGCAAGGTGTCATCAGCATCTTCCATCTCTGGACTGTTTCTCCTCTTGTCTTCATGGTTGGAGCAGACCTGTCAGTTCCTCTCTGTTGCAGGAGTCCACTTGGTCTTGGAGTTGTTTTCTGAAAGTATATAAGCATACTCGACCAGAAGTTAATAAAGGAATCTTTTCTATAAAATTGACGTAGGGTCCTTTTTATTTTTGCCCAAACGATTTTCTTTTGGTTTATTTTGACACCATGTGTGTTTTTCACGGGTGTCTTGCTGTTAGCATTAAAAGTGAAAATTAATTTTCTAAAGTAAAAAATTTCTAGATGTAATTTAGTTACCACATATCTTTCCTTACATGATATCATCCTACTATCCCCATTTTTTTAATTAATTGAGACTTTTGTAAACATTTTCAATGCAATCTTGATAACTTTAAATTTTATTTTATTTTGCACATAAATATGCCTGCTTTATGTAATTGGATGTTAAGCAATTTTTGCCATGAGATGAACTACCAATTGAAATTTTAGTTAATACTTTAGAAACAGCTTTTTGTCCAGTACAATTAAATTTTCTTGGATATTTACTTATTTCAATTAGCCAATTTAAGTTAATCTGAAAGCTTGATGTCTCTTTTACTGTCAAATTTAATACTCTACCAACAATCTTAGTTTACCCTGTAAATATTAGTGGAAAGGGTTATTTGCATTGAGTAGGCCCTGAGCATTCCTGGTGCTAGGCTGAATCTAGATATAGGGCAGCTGCTATAGGCATGTTTCTGTCTGTTACCTGGGTCCTGATCTGAGCTGGGCACAGTATCTGTCTGTTACATGGGTCCCAATCTGTGCTGAGCGTGGGAAGTGAAGCAGCCATGGGGGCAGGAGACCTCAGAAGGGGTGAAGGTTCAAGCTCCTGCAAGGTTGGGGGGGGTCTTTGCCCCACCTCTGTTGACCCCCAAGTTCTCTCCTGATGGCCCCTCTGTGACTGTCTTAGGTTGTTCCTTCCCTGAGGAATCTTACCCGTCTCTGGCTAATCAGTCATCCTCAGGGGACAAGCAGGGTGTTGTGAGGTTCGGTTCTGTCTCCTTGGTAGTCTATGCACCCTTGGCCTCCATGCCCAGCACCTGCTTAGGATCCCCTTGCCTGCTGGCAGAGCCCCGGCACTGACACATATCTCGGGGAACTCAGGTTCCTTCTCCAGGGAGAGGCCAGCTCACACCATTGGTCGAGAGACAGATCCATTATACCAGCCACCTCGAGGCTTCCACCTCAGCATGAACAGAAAGCTCAGGCGACAGCTGAGGGCCATTGGGTTGAGAGAAGAGGGTCCCTCTTGGCAAAAAGGGTAAGAGGGGCCAGTGTAGAGTGCTCAAGTGCCTTCCCAGTGCCTTAATTCCTCCTGAAAGGGATTAAATCCTTTCATGTTCTTTTTTAAATTGCTGCCAAACATTCAAAGAATTGGTTTGTAATTTAGTTTGGGATAATTGTACAATATACTGTTGTGAAATATCAAGAATTATACTGACATTGTAGAATAATATCATGCAAGAATACTCTTTGCTCTAGGCCATGGCAATTCAATTTCAAACTGGCTGTCATTTTCTTTTTGTAACTTTACATAAACTTTTTCAGGGAGGCAAAAACACAGAATACTTACATTAGCTCAAGGAGCCAAATATATTGACTTTCAATTACAATCCTTATGACATTTGAAGGAAACTTCTTTTTTTTTCCTTCCAAAATAGTTTTCAGGCTACAGAGTTTCATTTAAAAATCTTTGTCACATGAAACAATTTGTCTTAAGGTTACAGTGACCATAGTATGGATTAGATTTAATATTTTATTATAATTTATTTTATTTTATTTTTTACAAGTGTCCTTATTCTCCCATTACCCACCTCTTTCCCGCTCATGCCCCCCCCGCCCCCGTTGTCTGGGTCCAATGATTAGGCTCATGTGCATTTATGCAAGTCCCTCTGTTGATCTCTCCCCCTTACTCCCACTGACCCCCACCTTCCCGAGGTTTGATATTTTGATTGACGTTTCTCAGTATCTGGATCTGTTCATCAGTCTATGCCACTCATTATATTCCACAAATGAGTCAGATCATGTGATATTTCTCTTTATCTTCCTGGCTTATTTGACTAAGCATAATGCTTTCCATCTCCATCCATGATGTTGCAAATGGTAGGAGCTCCTTCTTTTTTACTACAGTGTAGTATTCCATTGTGTAGATGTACCACAGTTTTCTAATCCACTCATCTGCTGATGGGCACTTAGACTGCTTCCAAATCTTAGCTATGGTGAATTGTGCTGCTATGAACATAGAGGTACATATATCCTTTCTGATAGGTGTTTCTGATTTCTTAGGATATATTCCTAGAAGTGGGATCACTGGGTCAAATAGGAGTTCCATTTTTAGTTGTTTGAGGAAACTCCATACTGTTCTCCACAGTGGCTGCACCAGTCTGCATTCCCACCAGCCGTGCACAAGGGGTCCTTTTTCTCCGCATCCTCGCCAACACTTGTTTGTTGATGATAACCATTGTGACAGATGTGAGATGGTACTGCATTATTATTTTGATTTGCATCTCTCTTTGAGCAGGTTTTTATATGTCTCTTGACCTTCCTTCTGTCTTCTTTCAAGAGGTGCCTATTTAGATCAGTTGCCATTTTTTTAATTGGATTGTTTATCTTCTTTTTTTTGTGAAGTTCTTTGAGTTTTGTGTAAATGTTGGAGATTAAACCCTTATAATTGATATCATTGGCAAAAATGTTCTCCCATGTAGTGGGCTTTCTTTGTGTTGCAAAAGCTTTTTTGATGTAGTCCCATTTAGTTTCCATTGCACTAGGAGCAGTATCAATGAAGAAGTTCCTTCAGCATATATTGGAGATTTTGCTGCCTGTGGATTCCTCTAGTATTTTTATGGTTTCTCATTTTATGTTTAAGTCCTTTATCCATTTTGAGTTTATTTTTGAGTATGGTGTAAGTTGGTGGTTTAGTTTCATTTTTTTTTTGCATGTATCTGTCCAATTTTGCCAACACCATCTGTTGAAGAGACTCTCTTGACTCCATTGTATATTCATGCCTCCTTTGTCAAATATTAGTTGAGCATAGTGGTTTGGGTCGATTTCTGGGTTCTCTATCCTATTCCATTGATCTGTGTGTCTCTCTCGTCTTGTGTCAGTACCAGGCAGTTTTGAGAACAGTGGCTTTGTAATACAGCTTGAAATCTGGTATTTCGATCCCATCCTCTTTGTTCTTCTTTCTCAGTATTACTGCAGCTATTTGGAGTCTTTTTATATTCCAGATGAATTTTTGGCAAGTTCGTTCTAGGTCTATGAAGTATGCCTTTGTTATTTTAATGGGGATTGCATTGAATTTATAGATTGTTTTCTGTAGAATGGACATTTTGATGATGTTGATTCTACCAACCGATGAACATAGTATGTTCTTCCATCTGTTTATGTCTTCCTCTATCTCTTTTTGCAGTGCCATTTAGTTTTCTACATATAGGTCTTTTACCTCCTTAGTTAAGTTTATTCTTAGATATCTTAATTTTTTTGGTGCGATGATAAATGGGATTGCATTTTTAGTCTCTCTGTAAGTTCATTATTGGTATATAGAAATGCTATAGATTTCTTGGTATTAATTTTGTATCCTGCTACTTTGCTGAATTCATTTATCAAGTCTAATAATTTTTTGATGGAGACTTTAGGGTTTTCTATGAAAAGTATCATGTCATCTGCAAATAAGGACAGTTTTACTTCTTTTCCTATTTGGATGCCTCTTATTTATTTTTCTTGTCTGATTGCAATGGCTAGTACTTCCAGCACTATGTAGAATAGGAGTGGTGAGAGTGGTCATCCCTGTCTTGTTCCTGTTTTTATGGGAAATGGTTTTAGCTTTGGCCATTGAGTTTGGCCATGTTGGCTGTGGGTTTGTCATATATGGCTTTTATTATGTTGAGGTATGATCTTTGTATTCCCACTTTGCTGAGAGTTTTTATCAAGAAAGGGTGTTGGATTTTGTCAAATGCTTTTTCTGTATCAATTGATATGACTATGTGATTTTTACCTCTCAATTTGTTTATGTGATGCATCACGTTTATTGATTTGCAGATGTTGTACCATCCTTGCATCCCTGGGATAAATCCAACTTGGTCATGGTGTATGATCTTTCTGATGTAAGGCTGGATTCAACTTGTTAGAATTTTGTTGAGGATTTTGGCATCTATGTTCATGAGGTATATTGGTCTGTAATTCTCTTTCATTGTGTTATCTTTATCTGGTTTTGGTATTAGGGTGATGCCGTGGAGGGGAGTGTCCCTATTTTTGCTGTTTTGCACCCTTCATTGAGATCACGCATGCCCAGTGGGGACTTACAGTGGCACCAAGGACCCGTCTTTCACGGTGATGTGGTTGAGGGGGCCTACACTCTGGAGAGGCATGACTGTGGCGCCCAGAGTTACAAAATGACATCCGCAGGGGTTCTCAGTGGCTCTCAGGCACTGCCTAGGTAGTGGACCGCCAGAAACGCGCTGCTGAGGGTGGACTGTAAATGCACTGATATGGATGCGCTGTAAACGCACTGATGTGGGCACGCTGCAACCACACTGATGTGGGTCACTGAGGAGGGGGAGTTTGCACTCACTGCTTTGGAGGAGGAGGTACCAGGGTCCGCGGGTCTGCAGCTGAGGCAGCAGGACTCTGGCTGGAGTGCCTGCTGGGTTGCAGGGCAGCTCCAAGGCCTGTCTGGCTGGCGGTGTTGAGTTCCCAAAGAAAGGCTGTCTGTTCTCCCCTTCAAGAAAGTGTGGGCTTCACGCCCGAGTCCCGCAGTCCGGGGAGTGCCAACCGCGATGGCAGTCTCTCCGTGTCCAAGAGAGCCTAGACTGCCAGCCTCTGCTGCTTCTGCGAGATTCAACTGTCTCTTACTCACACACACACCACACACATCCACACGCTCTCCTTTCATCCCCTCACTCACTTCCTCTCCCTCACCTCCATCCTGCCAGCTGCCATCTTCCACTGGAGTCTACTCCTTGTTTTCAACATCAGTGCACTACTTTCTTCATTATGAAGTAAGTTGTTAGGGCTACTTAGTATGATATAGATATATCACAAGCACAATTTAGGGCTCAGAGTTAATTTTTTAAGCTCTAGCTGATTTGCCTCAGTGGATAGAGCATTGGCCTGTGGACTGAAGGGTCCCAGATTCTATTCTGATCATGGGCATGTGCCTAGGTTGCAGGTTCTATCCCCAGTATGGTGTGTGCAGGAGGCAGCCAATCAATGATTCTCTCTCATCCTTGATGTTTCTCTCCCCCATGTACGCTTCAAACAACTTCCTCCAATAGTAAAATTTTATAAAACTATAGTACAATATCAAAACCAGGAGTAAAGAGCTTATTCAGATGTCACCAGTTTTTACAAACATGTGTGTGTGTGTAGTTCTATTCAATTTTACCGCATGTATAGATTCATGTAACCACAACCACAACCAAGATACCAAGATCTTTCATCATTCAAAATGAACTTCCTTGTGCTTTCCCTTTATGGTATCTTGCTCCCTAGCCCCTTAAACCCTGAAAACCACTAGTATATTTTCCATCCCTATACATCTGTCATTTCAAGAATCCTATCTAATAAAATGGTAATATACAAATTAACCATCACTCCATCACAAAGATGGCGGCAACCATAGTGACTGTGGTGTTGGACGCTGGCAGCGTGGCACCGGCTATGAGCCCCAACATCTTGCGCACCCTGACCCACAGAGGGCAGGCCTCTGGCCAGAGGCCAGCCGGGGCATGGGACACTGGCATCACTCCCCCCACATCACAAAGATGGCTGCACCCACAGCTGAAGCCAAGTTCCCATAAGGAGCTTTAATGAGCAATCAGCAGGGACCTGCAGCTATGCCCCCCACTCCCCTTGAAGGGGCTTGACAGGGGACCTCAGGCTGCATCCCCGACCCAGCAGGGCTTGACAGGGGACCTCAGGCAATGCCTTCTGCCTTGGCACCAGGCTGCTGGAACTCAGGCCATGATTCCCGCCTTGGTGCCAGGCCAGGGGACCTGAAGCCATGCCTCACCCACCTCGGGGCTAGGCCAAGGGACCTGAGACCGGGGCTTGATGGGGACCTCAAGGTGCACTTCCCGTCCTGGTGCTAGGCTAGGGGACCTCAGGCCACACCCCCTACCAGGTGGGGTTTGACAGGGGATCTCAGGCGATGCCCCACACTCAGCAGTCTTGACAGGGGACCTCAAGGTGCACCCCCACTGCTGGGTTGGGGGAACTCAGGCTGCACCCCTGCCCAGTGGGACTTGATTGGGGACCTGGAGCTGAGCCCCCCTGCTGCTAGGGATTGACAGGGAACCTGAGGCTGTGCCCCCTTCACGGTGCTGGGCCCGGGGACCTGAGGCTGCACCTCTCCACCTGGTGGGGCTTGATGGGGGACCTCTGGCCATGCCCACCACCCAGCAGGGTTTGACGGGGGATCTCAGGCCATGCCCCCTGTCCTGGTACTGGGCCAAGTAACCTGAGGTTACACCCCCTGCCTGGCAGGGCTTGACAAGGGTCGGGATGGCCAGGTCTGGGTCTCACACAATTTTGAGGTGCATGTGGGTGGGCAGGGATTTGACTCTGGTTCCCATGGTGAGCCCCAGACTCTGACAGGAGGAAGGTTTTCATATACATTTTACTAATTTTCTTTCATCTCTGACACTTCTATTATAGAGAAAGGGCAAATAGCAATATTAAATTATTTCCTCTAATTAATCCCCTCTTAATGTGCATAAATTGTGTGCACTTAGTCACTAGTAAAATATAATTTTCAAATGATCAAATAGCCAATGATTTAAAAAAGGAGAGTAGTCAATATTCACTTTGAATGTTCGGAAATAGGCATTTTGTTATCTGAAAACTTTTTGAATATAATTATCAAATATATTTTAAATATATCAATGGGGGGGAAGGGGACATATGTAATACTTTCAACAATAAAGATTTAAAAATATATATCTATGTATGTATACATATACAGATGTAGACACAGAGGTTCTTATAGCACTAGAGGCCTGGTGCACAAATTTGTGCACCAGTGGGGTTCCTCAGCCTAGCCTGCAGGATAGGGCTGAAACTGGCTCTCTGACATCCCCCAAGGAGTCCCGGGTTGTGAGAGGGCAACTTCACTGGTGCATGATCAGGGATGGGGAGAGATGTCGGAGGTTGGCCAGCTGGAGAGGGATCAAAGTAGGGCTCCAGGGCATGTCCTGCCCATCTCGCTCAGTCCCAATCAACCAGACCCCAGCAGCAAGCTAACCTACTGGTTGAGGTGTCTGCCCCTTGGTGGTAAGTGCACATCATAGTGAGCAGTTGAGCAGCCTTAGCATATCATTAGCACATTACACTTTGATTGGTTGAATGGCCAACTGGTCAACCAGACACTTAGCATATTAGGCTTTTATTATATAGAATTGCTTACATTTATGAAAATTATGAAATGTAAATATTCATCAAAAGGGTGAAGAGCACTCCTATACTGGAGGGCTATAGACTGTTAGAATCATGATGTAAAATTTCTAAGTACAAGTTTTCAGACTAATATAGTGTTTTACTTGTGCAAAGATGAAATACATAAATACAATGAAAAATAGTGGGTTTTTTTCTGGGTGGTGATTTTTAATTAGAAAGAAATTATTTTTACTCTTCCATATTGTCTTCTTTCTTTTTGAAAATGTGAAATTAACATTTATTACTGCTAAAAGTAAAGTAATGAAGAAAAATGCAAATTAAAATGCAGGACTTATAACAGATTGTTAAATTAATATATGAGCATTTTCTTGAACTCTATTTTGTGTTTTCCAAGGCTGTTTAGAAAGAGTATCTAGCTTGACCCTCAAAACAACTCTGTGAGTTAAGCATTATTTGAGCTGAGCAAAAAAGACCCTCTAGAATATACTCACAGTAGGAGTGTAAAAATAAAAAATTTTATCACCAGTGAATTAAAAGAAAATTCTACATATTAATCAGTGTTGAAAGCAAAAGACAAGCAAGACATTGTAGAGACACCATCCCACTTTGTTCTCTTTTCCCCAGGAGATGCACCGGAGTCCTGTGTGCTCACTTTCCAAACCCAGTGGGGTAATTGTGAGCAGGTGGGAAACTCCAAAATCAAATTCTGCTCACAAAGCATAGGAAAAGGCCACGCGGGGAAAACTATTTTTTCCATAATGACAGCAGGATTAGTGTCATGTGGCCACGTGATTTTTCCACCTGCAATTTGATATATAATGCTTCCAGCAAGACTCTTTGCAGACTTTAATATCTTCCTCCGCATTTCAGAACACTCCTTACATGTCCTGATTTATAAAGACAAACATAGAAGCACACTTAAGCATATGAATACATGTGCATGCACATGCAAACAGAATACGTACATAAAGAAGTAATGTTACCCTAGCTGGTTTGGCTCAGTGGGTGGAGTGTCAGCCTGCAGACTGAATAGCCCCAGGTTTGATCTGGCCAAGGACACATGGCAGGGTTGTTGGTTCAATCCCCAGTAGGGGGCGTGCAGGAAGCAGCCAATCATGATTCTCATTACCGATGTTTATCTCTCTCTCCTCATCTCCCTTCATCTCTGAAATCAATACAAATATTTTTTTAAAGAAGAAAGAATGGGCCCGGCAAGTGTAGTTCATTGGTTGAGCACTGACCTATGAATCAGTTAGATTCCCTGTCAGGGTACATGCCCGCATTGTGGGCTCGATCCCCAGTGTGGGGCGTGCAGGAGGCAGCCAATCAATGATTCTCTCTCATCCCAGATGTTTCTCCCTCTCCCTCTCCCTTCCTCTTTGAAATCAATAAAATAAAATAAAGATTTAAAAAAGAAGCAATGCTTTTACTCTATAAAATTATTTTACAGATAATATCCGTATTTTAAAGATAATAAAATGAAGACAAATAAATGTAATTGACTGGAATAACTTACTGCTGGTAAATTGCCCAACCCAAATTTTTTGGTTCCAAGGGCCATATTCTCCCTGTTAATATCCTGCCACCTCAAGGGTCCCAAGGTACGTTCTGGCTCTGAAATTCTGCAATTCTGACTGCTCGTCAGAGAAGAGCTTCCAATTACATAGTGTATTGCTTTCTTGGAGTGAGAGTCAAGGCAAGAGGGAAGTGATTAATGACCCACAGCATAACCGCTAAGGACTCTCCAGATCTCAGGTAGTTGTAAGATCAAGACCAGTGTCATTACATTATGGGAGCTATGTCTGTCTGCCTGTTCACCATTATATCTACCTTAGTGAGAAACAGAATCCCCAGCTCATTAAAACGAGGTTAGCAAGACATATACAGGGTGTCCCCTAAAATGTATACACACACTTTGAATAATGATAGAGGCAATGTTTAATAAAATACATTCCGTTTAAAAAATTGAGCTACCAGCTATTAAAGTGTGTATACATTTTGGGGACACCCTATATATTCAAGTGTGCTGAAGTAATTATGTGCTGTTCTTACTGCTATTTGACAAGGCTCCTGTTATTCCACCAACAGAAACCGACAAAATAAAACGAAACAAAACAAAAAACAAAACAAAACCATAAATTGAGGCTTGGCCAAAAGTGTGGTAGTCCTAAAAGATAAGCATTACATTGCAAAATTCTCTTTTCTATTGCAAAACTCCCAGGTTCTGCAACTTTTGAAAATTCCTCTTGAACAGTGTAGCAAAGCAATTCTGCTCCCCCACGTTCTTGATAACTTACTTAATATCGTACCTAGTTTTTCGGAGGTAAACCTTGGTTTCTGAATCTCCGTTTTCTTGTTTTCCACTGTGAAGCTCTGAGTGGGGATGTGATACTACTGGTGCTACAGTGCTCTTCTGAGGAACCAGTTTTCTTCTGGAACTCTCAGGTTTCATCATAAAGAGGATTACACTAGATTTATGGCACATAGGAAGGAAGCTGTGAAGTGTTTTCTGTTAGGCATCGTTTTAACACGGAGTCTTCCTTGAAAATTTGGTGTTAGCAAAAAAGAACACTCTCGCCCGAATGAACAAATTATTTTTCTGAGCCGATATTTTCCCATCAACTCAGTCTTCCTTAAAGAGTTATCGATTTACTTCTTGCCTTATGAATCACTAGTAAGACTTAAAGAATCAAAAGGGAAATTAAAAACTTGTACTTCAAAGTGAGCAAAGAATTGGATGTTTTTTGTCCTCTTTGACGTGACTGCAGTTAGAGGAAACACAGGAGTGGCTGTGTAGTCATTATTTGAGTAATTTAGGTCTTGAAGTAATCAGACCCCACCACGAAATAACCATTATTTACTCAAAGGTAAAATGTGGGCCCATAATATTTCTAGGGTACTAAGCATATATTATTTAAATGTTATTCATAATCAAATCAGAAAGCAGATGTCTTCAGTCTAAGGGCATGCTAGTGTGCAGCCTGGAACAATTTTTACAAATCTTAAGAAATGAAGAAAAAGACAAGTTCTCACACCTCTTATCTAGAAAGCATCAATAACTAATTTTATCTATTTATTTTAATATGTTTTTATTGGTTTCAGAGAGGAAGAGGGAGAGATGGAGAGAGAAACATCAATGATGAGAGAGACTCATTGATTAACTGCCTCCTGCACGGCCCCACTGGGGATCAAGCCCACAACCCAGGCATGTGCCCTTGACCAGAATTGAACCAGGCAGCCGATGCTCTATCCACTGAGCCAAACTAGCTAGGGATATTTTTATTTATTTTTAAAACGCAATGGGAAGCACATAGTTAGCCTGTATCTTGGATACCCCCTACCCCGTCCAGCCCCAGGATGTTTATGCATGCTTTTTCCCATGCGTGGAATGATGTTTGCCTAACTCTTTTCCCCCAGGCTTGACTTAAATGACAGATACTTACAGAGGCTCTCTCTGATTCAGTGTTGCCACCCCCTCCATTATTCTCATAACATTCATTGTTTGTCCATATATTACTTATAATTTTTGTATATATTCTACTTGCTTACTTGTTTGATTTCTGTGGCTCCTTTTGGGATATCTGGTTTATAAAGCTATTGCGTTTCAAGTTTAGGTTGATTTACCATGAAGCCAGTGAAGCTGAAGCTTCAGAAGTACTTACTTGATTTATAGTCATAAATATATATTGTTTTTATTTTCTTCAAGAGGGCTCCCAAATTGAGTAAGTATTGGGTCTCAATAATCTGGTTTTGTGTTGGCCACTGTGCTCAAATTCCTGATTCATGGAAGTTGTGAGATAATAAATGGATGTTGTGTAAGTTGCTAACTTTGAGGTAATTTTTTATGTAGAGATTGGTAACAAATATGATCACCGATAACTGATGCAATGCCTATCATATTCTAAGCACTATAAATATTTAATGAAAAAAAGGTTTATTTCAGGCTCTTCTGAGCCTGTTATTGGATTTTAAGGTTCATTTAAAGAAGGGAGCCACTACATTAGAACAATTTAACTTTTTCTTCATTATTTTTTCTTGTTTCAATTTGTCTCATTAAACTAAAAATATTCTGAGTTTTGTTTGTTATCCATCTAGAAGACTTTTAGTCCAGCGGCATTTATCGCAATACATGTAGTTTGATGTTTATAATTCTATTTTGTGTGTGTTTTTCTTTCTCTGCTACCTATTTGTCTCACCTATTTTTTTTATTTTTGAATTGTAAACTTTGTCCTACTAATATTTAACTTTACACGGTTTGGAAGATAAAAGAACAGATTCCAAAAAAAATAGGACAAGAGGTCTAGAATAGGAAGGTTACTTTTACCTGGACCAAGGATAAATAATAAATACGTGAATTGAAATCCAGCCAGTTCCTGATATGCAGGAAATACCATTTTTTGCTCAAGTTGTTCTCTTGTCCCCAAAAGACCTCACTTACCTTCTCTGCTTGCTGGTTTTTTTATTTTTACAATAACAAAAATTCTTCCTAGAATTACACCCACCCCCCTCTTATCAACTCTATGAATTAGATATTTCTAATATGTACTGCTTTAGCTTTGTGTAAATATTTCCATGGAAACACTCTTTTCAAGCATTCTCCTTTTTGTTTACTTAGCTCTCCCATATACGGATAGATTATTAGCAACTTAAAAGTGGAAACCTATAGGTTAACAAAGACATAAAATACCTACCAACCAATTGCAATGTGTGGAACTTATTCAAACACTCAAACTGTAAAAAACAAAACAAAACTATACCCTTTATGAACCAACTGTAAACTCAAACACTGGCTATTCAATGGAACTAAGGAATTTTCTAAAATGTAGTATCAGTTATGTGGTTATATTTTAAATCCTTATCTTTTGAAGATACATACTGAAATATTTATAGATAAAGTGATATGATGTTTGGATCTGTTTCAAAATAATATAGGAAGGAGGCAAACCGGGTGGTGTTTATTAAAGAAAGAAGACTGATAAATGTTGAAGCTGGGTGACAGGAACCTGTGAGTTCATTATACTGTTCTGTCTACTTTCATATGTCTTCAGTTCTTCATAATAAAAACATTTAGAAAATATAAAGGAATTAAAAAAAGTGAAGAGTATATTTTCTTTCTCATCTTCAGCACTAAGCAGAATTCCTTGTAGCTTGTCAGGCTCAATATATATTTGATGACTGTATAAGTAAGTGAAATATAACTAAGTTCGAGTGGAAGATGCAGTGGGCAGAGAAGACTATAAAGAATTAAAGGCTTGACCTGAAACCAGCAAATAAGTTGGCACTGATTTAATGGACAGGCAGAATGCCATGGATAGGAAACAACCTGAGAATAGGCACAGAGCTGGGAGTAAGGGTGTTTGCTTTCAGGATGAAAGAAATAATAAAAATATATTTAAAAAAAAAAACACAGAAAATGCCCTAGCGGGTTTGGCTTGATGGATAGAGTATTGGCCTGAGGGTTGAAGGGCCCCAGGTTCAATTCTAGCTAAGGGAACATGCCCGGGTTGCAGGCTGGTGGGGGTGGGGGCATGCAGGAGGCCAATCGATGATTCTCTCTCATTGATGTTACTACCTCTCTCTCTCCCTCTTCCTTCCTTTATGAAATCAATGAAAATATATTTTTTAAAAACACACAGAAAAAACTCAGGTAATTACAAAACCTTAGAAGTTCTGAGCTTCAACCCATTCTTTATTCTTTATGCTTTAGCATCACATAAAGATACTGAGTGAAAAAACTGATATACTGCTGTTATTAATGTCAAATGATGATCTATTCAAATGGAAGGACAACTATTATTTGAATGACAAAATGTGATGTTCTGCAAAAAAAAAAAATATATATATATATATATATACTCTTACTTTTGAAGAAGTTTCATTTTATCCCTTGAAGGTAATAGTAAAAATTTTAGTTATCAACTAAAAAATATGAGAGGAAAGCCTCTTTAAGACTCCTTCTATATACTTTCCAGCATTATTAAATGTATTTAGTCAAAAAAGGAACATTTTTCCTTAGCAGTTACTTTCCTTAGAATCATGACTTAAAAACCGGAGGCTTCCGATTGTACCCTTTTTAAAAATATATGTTTTATTGATTTTTTTACAGAGAGGAAGGGAGAGGGATAGAGAGTTAGAAACAGCGATGAGAGAGAAACATCGATTCAGCTGCCTCTTGCACACTCCTCCCTGGGGATGTGCCTGCAACCAAGGTCCATGCCCTTGACCAGAATCAAACCTGGGACCCTTGAGTCTGCAGGCCGATGCACTATCTACCGAGCCCAATTGTATCTTTAGAATGAGATTCTCAACTTGATGCAACAAAAAGAGTGATTGCATTTTACTGAAAAATGGTTGAATTTTGATCATGTGCCTGCATTCAATGCAGAATTCTCTATTAAATTAAATAAATGTTGAAAATGGCCAAAACCGGTTTGGCTCAGTGGATGGAACATAGGCCTGCAGACTGAAGGGTCCCAGGTTCAATTCCCGTCAAGGGCATGTACCTTGGTTGCGGGCATATACCCAGTAGGGGCTGTGCAGGAGGAGGCTGATCAATGTCTCTCTCTCATCGATGTTTCTGACTTTCTATCCCTTTCCCTTTCTCTCTGTAAAAAATCAATAAAATATATTTTTAAAAAAGAAAATGTTTTTTTTTTTCAAGATGATTTTATTGGGCCTTTTCTGTCCAACTTTGAGGCCATATTAACATTGTCAAATACTCATCCTTGAATGCTCTGGTGTAGATGCAACAATATGATCAAAGAGGACTGACATGTAAATTTAGAAGAATTCATGAATAGGGGTGAAATACAGAATTATCCTCCATGGAAAATTTATTTTTATATAAATTATCCAAAATATATTTTTCTTTCTTACAAGAGCAGGAATTGTGACAAAGAATACACTGATTTTATAATTTGGACATTTTGGGAAGGAAACAGTATTGTGGATTTAGCTATAAGGCAAACAAGTATTTAATTCCTCCCAAAATTAAGGGTGATCCACTCTGGTGCAAAATTAAAGTAACATTAAAACTTCTGCAGGTAGATTATCTCCCAAAGGAGACCTAAGCAACTCTAGTGGAACTCCATGGAGTCTCAGAACAGATCTTTGCCCAAGCATTCCTCTGTTCAAAACGGTCAACCAGGGTTTTATAGTTGCTGAAATTGCCAATTTTACTAAAACATGAGGGTCCTAAAGTTTCCCTGTGTTCACTTAGTTGGATTTCAGAGAGGAGGAAAGAGGGACAGAGAGATAGAAACATCAATGAAGAGAGAGAATCATTTTTTAAATTTCTTTATTGATTAAGGTGTTAGATATGTGTCCTTATTCCCCCATTACCCCCCACTCATCCCGTCACCCCCCTGTTGTCTGTGTCCATTGGTTGGGCTTATATACATGCATACAAGTCCTTTGGTTGATCTCTCCCCCTTGTCCCCATCCTCCCCTGCCTTCTCTCCGAGGTTTGATGGTCTGATCGATGTTTCTCTGTCTCTTGAACTATTTTTGTTCATCAGTTTATGTTGTTCATTATATTCTACAAATGAGTGAGATCATGTGATACTTATCTTTCTCTGACTGGCTTGTTTCACTTAGCAAAATGCTCTCCAGTTCCATCCATGTTGTTGCAAATGGTAGAAATTCCTTCTTTTTTAGCACAGCGTAGGATTCCATTTTGTAGATGTACCACCATTTTTTAATCCACTCAGCTGCTGATGGGCACTTAGGCTGTTTCCAAATGTTAGCTATGGTAAATTGTGCTGCTATGAACACAGGGGTGCATATATCCTTTCTGATTGATGTTTCTAGCTTTTGGGGATGTATTCCTAGAAGTGGTATTACTGGGTCAAATGTTTTTTAAGGAAACTCCATACCGTTCTCCACAGTAGCTGCACCAGTCTGCATTATCACCAGCAGTGCATGAGGGTTCCTTTTTCTCCACATCCTCACCAACATTTGTCATTTATTGATTTGCTGGTGATAGCCATTCTGTCAGGTGTGAGATGGTATCTCATTGTCGTTTTGATTTGCATCTCCGGATAATTAGTGACTTTGAGCATGTTTTCATGTCTCTTGGCCTTCCTTCTGTCGTCTTCAAAAAGTTTCTATTTAGGTCCATTGCCTATTTCTTAATTGGATTGTTTATCTTCCTTTTGTTGAGTTGTATGAGTTCCTTGTAAATGTAGGAGATTAAACCCTTATCAGTGATAACATTGGCAAATTTATTCTCCCATATAGTGGTCTTTCTTACTGTTTTGTTGATGGTTTCAAGAGAGAATCATTTATTGGCTGCCTTCTACATGCCCCAAACTGGAGATCCAGCCTGAAACCCAGGCATGTGCCCTGACTGGAATCAAACCGTGAGCTCCTGGTTCATAGGTCAATGATGAACCAGTGAGCTACACTAGCCAGGCTATTTCTTATCATTCTTTAGGTCAGGAATTCAGACAGGACTTGGCTGGGGAGTTCTTCACATAATAATGGCTACAATCATCACTGTCTCAGCTGAATTTGGCTGGTGGCTGAGCTAGTTTGAGAGACAGAAGAAGGTTTCACTCATGTGCCTGATGCCTCAGTGGTCTTCCACAAGGCCTCACCTACTGTCTCATCCCTTGTTTGCTGGCCTAAGCTTCTTTACATCATGGAGGCTGACTTCCTGTAAAGATAAAAGAGAAGATGGCTCTTCAAAGTTAGGCCTGGAATTCATGGCATGTCAAACCTGCTATATCCTATTGGTCAAAGTAAAGCACAAGGCCAGCTCAAGTTCAAGAGGATAGGAAATTGGCTCCATCTCTTGATTATATCTATATAAAAATGGAAATAAATGCCTTGGCCAAATATTTCAGTTGATTGACGTGTTTTCCCATACACCAAAATGTGGTGGGTTAGATTTCCAGTTAGAGCACATATCTAGGTTGCAGGTTAAATCCCCATTTAGGATGGGAGGCAACCGTCCAATGTTTCTCTCTTATATCATTCTCTCTCTCTCTCTCTCTCTCTCTCTCTCTCTCTCTCTCTCTCTCTCTTTCTTATCAATAAAAACATACCTGGTGCCGAGACCGGTTTGGCTCAGTGGATAGAGCGTCAACTTGAGGACTGAAAGGTCCCAGGTTCAATTCCGGTTGGGGGCATGTACCTTGCTTGCGGGCACATCTCCACTGTGGGGCATGCAGGAGGCGGCTGATCGATGTCTCTCTCTCATCGATGTTTCTGACTTTCTATCTCTCTCCCTTCCTCTCTGTAGAAAATCAATAAAATATATTTTTAAAAAAACATACCTGGTGACTCACTGAGAACCTGTCTTATGCAACTTGAGTATCACCAGAGGCTCTTTCAGTGAACGAGCTTATCAGCCAGCCAGCAGGTGAAGGCAGGCAGCAGAAGCAGATCTCGGAGTGCTTTGGGACTTTTGCTGGCCTGTCACAGGAGCTGGTGCTGGTAAAAACTGGCTTTGGTGCTTGGTCATTTCCACACACACAAACTCTGGATTCCGATTCCTTTGCAGCTCCAAACAGGTTGCCCAGTGCCAGTCACCTGAAGTGTCTGACATTGGCCTGTACCAGAGAAAATAAATTTGAAATATCATAGTCATGCTAAGGCTCAGTTGGTGTCTTACATTATGCATGACTAGAGGGCTGGTGCACAAAATTCACACACTTGGTGGTGCGAAGATGTCCCTTAGCCTGGTCTGTGCCCTCTCGCAGTCCAGGAGCCTTTGGGGGATGTCCGACTGATGTCTTTGGCACAGGGAGTGGGCCTGAGCTGTCAGTCATACATCCTTAGCTCTGCTGTGGAGGTGGGAGCTGCTCCTGCCACTACACTAGCTAGCCATGATCCCAACCTCTGGCTGAGTCTCGCTCCCCCTGTCGGAGCACACTAACCACCAAGGAGCAGCTCCTGCATTGAGTGTCTGCCCTGTCATGGTCAGTGTGCATCATAGCGACCAGTCGTTCCGCAGTTCAGTCTATTTGCATATTAGCCTTTTATTATATAGAATATTATTAGAACATACCCCATAAACTATGTACCATTGAAAATAGAAAATGACCTCTCTAACGTAAATGCCAAATATTACACATTAAACACAATATGTTTTGCCATCAACTTGTATGTACATATACGCACAATACACACACTCATTTTCTTTTAAAAAATGAATTTTAAGTGCATTTTTAAAAACGCATTATGCTTGTAGATATTGACATTTTTGAAAGCTGTTAAAGTTGAAATTAAATTAGAACAAACCAGTTAGTACTTGTTTTAATAGGAACACAAATTACTCAGTCCAGGAAAAACCAATAATGAGTTTTTACACTTTGCCATTGGATTTACATTTAATGTGTTGCCCTTCATATAGCAACACAATGCCACCATCAACAAAACATGTGCTTAGTGCTGTTTTTCAAATAGTAATAATGAGTTTTTCTCTATAGCAAATACAGTATAGGACTATATTTTGCCAAATTCTCTAGATGCCATCACTAGAGCTACTGAGTATGTAAGTTCTTTATGAAACATATTTATTTGTCCATAAATGCATTACACTTTTATTTTAACAATATTCTGAATAGATTAATTTATTCATTAACATTAAATGAGAACTTTCTGCTAATTAAGAGTAAAACTATTATCTGTTCATAGTAATGGCAAACTCTGGCATAAAATGTTAATTTTTATGTATATGCAATAGAATTATGGGTGAATAAATTATTTCCTATAGGTGCTAAGTCTTCTACAATATGTCTACTTCTCTATATATTCTTGAAATGTTGTATTGCCTTCATATTTCTTCTCATTCTTTAATCTTTTCCTTGCCAATCTAATTCATGTTCATTGGTTCCATTTTTAAATAGCTGCTCATGACTTTATTTTATTTTTTTAATTTCATTGTTTAAGGTATTACAATTAGTAGTACATATGTCTCTTTTTTTCCCCACTGACCTCACACTGGCCTCCCATACCCCTGGCAATTGCCCTCGCCCCCATGCCCATGTCTTGAGTCTGTTGGTTATGCTTATATGCATGCATACAAGTCCTTTGGTTGGTCTCTTACACCCTCAACCCTCCTCTATCTTCCCTCTGTAGTTTGACAGTCTGTTCGATGCTTCTTTGCCTCTAGGTTTGTTCAACAGTTTGTAATGTTCTTTGTTATCCACAAAGGAGTGAGATCACATGCTATTTATCTTTCACTAATTGCCTTATTTCATAAT